>VWYI01027317.1:173906-223603 GCA_013399455.1 Anthoscopus minutus | reverse complement strand
CTCCCTCCCTCCCTGCTGAAAGTCAAGTTTTTGTGTTAAGATGCAAAACTTTTAAACTGAAATCAAGCAAGTAGCACTTACAGTCAAAGTCCAGTGGAAACTTTTAGATACTGTTCTGGTGGGAATAAAAATAAACACTTATTCTCTTTCTCAGTTCATATGCAGAATAAATTGTAATGATCCCATCATCTGCTGTGCAGAAAGCCGTAAGGACAACTTCTCTTTGGTGCTGTCTTCAGTTACAGAACTGTTCTGACAGTGGCGAGTGAGTGTTACAGGTGGTGGGTGGGGGTTCCTTCCGAAATTTTATATAACTCCAATATTATCTGTTCCTGTGATTGACTTGACACATGAATTCAAAACAGTTGGAGCTTCTCTCCCACTCTGGTGTAGCAAACTGGATGTGAAAATGACACTTCCCCCTGGGAGCTGATAGTTTGCTGTTCCATGCATGGTGTTGGGTTCCTTTGTTCGCTGAATGTGGCACTTGGCAAGTGGTTTTTGCCACTTCAGGGTTGTCAGTTCTGTCTGCTAGAGGCCAAGATAAAGCTTCACAAAAAGCCTTTCACTCCAAACAAATCTTCTCTGTAATGCACTGACTCGATGACAAAGGAACCAGGAGCTTAGGGGTGGTTTGGATTTCTTTCCACCCCAACGTGTGCACTTTTCCCTTGTCACGCTTTTATTTTAATGTGGTATTTCCTACCCTGCTGTAAACACCAGGGTGGTTTTTGTCTTGTGACTCGGCAGCGCTTTGCCGCGACATTCCTTTCATAACGCGCTGCTGATAGCGCTGGATGTGCTGCTTATCAGAGGGGTTGTACCAGGAGCACTTAGATAACCCCGGGAGGGAATGCATTAGCGGCAGGAGACCTGTGTGAAGCACTGTTGTGATACGTTTGTGACCAAGAGGATAAAATACACGGGAACGAGCCCGTGGAACTCTGGAAAGTTGGGGTTTCAACAGAGCACGGTGAAGCGACATGTGAAGAGTGTCCTGGTCCACAATGGGTTTGTTCCATCTGTGAAGTGACCCCAGTAACTCAAGGGCAGGACCGTGCCAAGGGTCCAGGGCTGAGCAGAGCATCTGTCCTGAGCCCAGTGAGCCGTGGACATTGGTCATTACAAACAGAAGCCGAAATGTGAGAAGTGTTCATGCCAGTGAAGATTGCTTGGCTTTGATTTTACTTGGAGAAAACAGATCAAATTTGTCATAGGGTTCACAAAGGTGCCTGAATGCTGAAATCCTCAGCAGCCATGGCTTGATCCATCTTCATGGAATTATCTTTGCCTGTTGATGTGAAGTGGAAACTTGCTTTTGATTTTATCCTGTTGTATTATTCCTTATGCATCAGCAACATAAGGATTCAGAATTATTGTGCTTTCAAATTGTATGTAAATGGTCTGACTGAAGTAACAAGTTGATATTTTGGCTTGGTTTTACTGGCTTTGTAACAAAGAATGCAAATCACAAACCCCCCCAGAGGTACTGGATCCTCTTCTGTGCACCAGGATTTTTCCATGCAGTTTGGCAGTTGACTGAGGCCTCAGCTCCTAATGGGGGAGAGGGGGTGATACATGTATTGGTACAAGGCAAAAACCATAATTTCTGGTCAGATAGGACTGAAAGGTAACTTTTCTGCTGAAAGGACCTCTCCTGTGTATTGTGTCAGGACTGTCACAATCTCCAGCTGCCAGAACAACCTCTAGGGCAGTGGGATAACTCTCTAAATGGTGGGAGACAGCGGTAGTAGGCAATGAATCTGCAGAACTGGAGATAAAGTACATGCAGTCCAACTGCAGAGCCAATTATAATCAATGTAGGTTGTTTTAGGGACTTTGCAGGAACCAGGATTTGACTTCACAAGATGAAATGAGAAATTTAACAGGGATGAAGAAAGGCGTTACCACGCTATTCATAACACTCCTTGTTAGAGCTGCCAGCTTCTTCCTGCAGAAACCGAAGGGAGCTACAGGTGATGGAAAAATAAATTGGTCCCTGTGGGCACAGTGATTTTGACTGTACATGTGTATTAGAGATGAGGTTGATGTGCTATGAACTGCAGGTGAAATGGCAACAGTGGTATCTGGAAACCCGGTGTTTGTCAGAGATGCTGGAAAGCTGCTCAGAGATGGTCAGGGAGTAATTTTATTCAGGCTGAGTTTAAAATAAACCTTTCCAAGAGCACAGAAACTGCTTGTTGGAAGAGTAAATGGCAGATTGTGTGAATCTTTATGAATTTCCTGTCCTCTTCTCACAGTTGTACCATGCAATGGGGGGCTTGTCAAAACTGCAGGAGAACTTTGTGGTACAGTGAAAAATTGGACGTAGTTTCCTACAGGTCAAGCAGCTCCTCATTGCTGGCTCACCTCCTTGTGTGTACTCTTGAAGTACTAGGTTGTATATGGTCCTGAAAAACATCTGCAGCTTTTATCCTCCCTCCCCATACAGCTTTGGCTTCAGTCTGGAGCACAGTTATGTGAACAGGGAGAAAAAGTTCTCTAAATGAATCCATCATAAACATAGTGCCTGTCCTGTAATGCCTGGGATCGGAGAGTAACAAACTAATAAACCAAAGTCTTTTATTTCTTTCCTTTTTATAGATCACGTGTGGAAGGCTTCTGAGAAGTGCCTTTGTCTCCCAGCCCTGAGCTTGAAGCAGAGATCAATTCACAGCTTGCTTTAGTCAGGGCTGATGAAGGAGGAATGCTGCTGGGTTTGCCTGGACACTCAGAGCCAGAGTAGGTTTTGACTCTTGATGGGGCAGGTCCAAAGTTTTCCATAGCTTTTCTTGTCTAGAATAGGAATATCTAGACCAGGATGCTTCTGACCACCCTTCTAAGGCTCTCTGGTTTCATTAATTGGGCTCTACACCCCCAGATTAATGACTGTGCAATGTGTTGCTGTTCCATTCATGAGATCCATGGTTGTGGTGGATTTTGGCAGTACCAGACTCTCCTTCCACTGCCTTTGAACTCCTGCCTGGCTTTCCCCAGGCTTTACAGAACCATCCACTTATCCTGCTGGCCAACAGCTTCTCTGATCCCTAAGGAGATGATACATTCCCTTCAAGCTGCAGGGCTCTCCCATCTCTTAATTCTCCTT
This sequence comes from Anthoscopus minutus, assembly GCA_013399455.1. NCBI lineage: Eukaryota > Metazoa > Chordata > Aves > Passeriformes > Paridae > Anthoscopus > Anthoscopus minutus. The sequence continues at coordinate 220,497 of VWYI01027317.1, read as the reverse complement.
CTCTTTCCCTCCTCACCATCTTTACTTTGCACAAATTGCTCCCAGAATGGAGCAGTCAATTTTGCATACAGGAGAGATCACACAGGACAAATCCACCAAGCTATTGCTTCTCCCTCAGGTTTCTTCTTTCATTGTCACTTTTCTCCCCAGGCTCTGTAGCCCAAATTTTTCCTGGCCTCCATAGACTGGGGACAGAGAAAGCATGAGAATGTTGCTTCAGATTAATTCTTGTCTCCAGCCTCTTTCTCACATCTCCACATTTTCTCTGTCAGGATTATTGCCTTTTGGGTCAAAGGAGTTTTGTTGGGTTTTTTTGATACTGTGCAGATAATCTGATGGTGGAATGCAACATTTGGTATGTAGATCACCTGTAATCTTGTTTTCACAGCTCTTTTTCTTATGCTTACATCTTGAATGTGAGGTTTGAATTTGCACATTTTCCTTCCTCTGCAGCACAGCCACCCTGGTACAAAGCATTGGCTTTATTGTGTGGAATAGGTCCTAGAAAGTTGCTTAGATCTTTATTTCTTGGCACAAATAATGTGACAGAAGCATTTTCAATGCTGCCGTCATAATGAAGGGAGAACTTTTCACTGGAACTCTACAATCATTTTTAGAAATGAATTTGGAGCAATAAGAGTGAGTGACAGTTCTCTCCTCAAACCTTTTCTATTAACTGACAGAAAGAATGCCATTTGCTTCCTTTGCAAATAAAATGAACAAAATAGTGATACCACAAAATAGTGTGAAAATACCACATAAAAAGTGCTAGGAAAAGGCAGACCTGGTATCTATTGAGAAAGGACATAATTGTTCTTATTCAGTCTCAGCCATGATGAGAATCTCACCTTCCAGACCTGACTACACAACAGGCTATTTTGTGGAGAGAATCTCTTTACACTGGCTGACTGTGTAAGGCTTTAATATATATATATATATATATATATATATAAAATGTAGGCAAAAGAAATACATTAAAAAAATCAGGCATGTAAATGAAAGCTCCTCAAATCTTTGAAAAATCTTCCTTAATATTATACAAGAAATACATAACTGTGCCTATTTTTACAGTAATTTTCTTTCATTTGATGACATTCAATAGTAAGATTTATTATTACCCACATGGAAAATATCCTGCCTGGGGGTGGTAGAAATAGATCTTGCAGACAAGTCATCAATCAGCTCGTGTTTATCTCTTCAGAGATCAGCGATATCAGTGGCAGGAACAATTGCAACCAATTCAGGAGTATTTACCGATGATAAAAGGAAATGTTCGTGTGGCTTTATACTGCTTCTCTCGCCAGAGGTCACACAGCATTTTTGCAGGAGGGCTGATTTATTGAGGCTCGTTTGAAGATGAGGCAGGGAGGGCTCTGGACACCTCAGAGCCCTTGCCCTGACACCTCTGTGGCCATTGCTCCCTCTCTGAGAGAAGGTCTAACTTCCCTTGCAGAGGGCTTTAAGATAACACTGGTCCTCCCTGTCCCCACTGCTAATGAGTTCAGCTAAAAGGATTTAAGACTGATGCAGACAAAAAGATCTTTTACATCAGCTGAATTGCATGCAAAATGATTCCTACACTTCTAAGGAGTGAATTGTAGCTTCTAACTGAACTCTGCTATAATTCTAAAGCAGAAGGTCTTATATTTGTGTCTCTGATAGGGAGGTTTTTCAAAATTCTATGACAACACTCAGAATATTTATAGGTATTGACTGCAGGGTTCAGGACAAAGATCTATTGTCCTTGAGGCAAAATAACAGCCCTGACTTTACCTAGTACTTGACTCTTAGTGTAATCAGTCTGGAACTAACACTGCAATTGTTACCTAACCCGTGTATGACACAGGGGTTTTGTCCCTCTCACTTTTGCTTTTTTTCCTTTGTAAAATTCAGTATTTATACTTACAGAAACAAAGAGCACTTTGAATTACAACATAGAGTGTATGGTTTTTAAGAAGTTATAAAGGGGTCTTTTTTTGTTGTTTAATTTCTGTGTTTTTGTCTAAGGAAATTTACTGGAACATTCATTTCAATTTGAGAGGAAACTTGCTCTATGTAGACAATAAAGATGTTAAGATCAGGATGAATGTCTATGGGAGATAATAATAATGAATGAAAAAATGCATCAGTCCAGCACTCATATTTTCCAGGAACTGCAAGAACTCAGTTCTGGGCTGTGTTTTAAATCTGAGCCCCATTGTTCCTGACTGGGTTCCGAGTCTGTTGGAAAGACTTCTCTTTGTTCCTCTGAGCTGCTCCAATCTGAAGCATTTGGACCAGTTCCATATTTTAAGAGAGGTTTTTAAGCTGAACATGTATTTTCATTCTTCCAGCTTTAGAATGTAGAGCAAAGCATCTTTCCCCTGTTTCCTGCAGGACATGAGCAGAGCACATTGACACTGGCAAGAGTAATTTGACCTGGGATGAGCGAGTGAGGGGCCAGCCAGGAGTTATCAGTGGTACGTGAGAGGTGCCAGGAGCACATTGCTCCCCTGGGGCAGGAACATGCCTTGTGAGGCAGCACAGCCCGGGCTTCATGTGATTTGTTCTCCCCACAGATACAAGGTGGGTGAGAACATGTTTTTCCCGTTGATGCTGTGGCATTTGGTGGCATTAATCAAATGCTTGTGGTACCAGGGCCAGGGTTTGGATGTGTCCTTTTGCAGGTGAATGCTCCAGCCTGATAGCACAGAGGTATTTCCCTTCTTCTCTTTTCTTTCTCAGTCTTTATGGAATTTTTACACAAATGATACTTCAGCAGAAGCACTGAGGGTGACCTGCCCTGGGACACTCTGGCATTTGCCCTGATGGTGTGCAGCAGCAGCCTGGGAAGCTCTTCCCGCTCACAGGCAGGATTTGTTACTGGCTAAAGTTACTCTCCTTGTAAGAGAAGTTATTTGGAAACACAGCCTCTCACCCTTTTACTGCCCACCAGTTAAACTTCTTCCCTTTCAAAATGCCCACATAAGGTTTCCTGGCCCAGCCCAGCACCCACCTTGTGTCCCTGTGGCTGTGCTTGCTCTCCAGTGTCACATCATGTGTGAAACAGCCTTTCATACCAAGAACTCTGCGAGCTCTGCATTCCTGTGTCACACAGCATTTGTAAGCCCGACCCTGCTATTGACAGATTGCCGGTCTGTGAGATGGCTGTGACAACACAACCTGGCAAATATTAGCCTGGAAAATACTCAGGAGCTCATTGCCATCAGCAAACCTGGGGTCCCTAAGAGGTCGATGTCAGCATGCGGGTGAAGCCATCCAGCAGGATCGCGTTAGAGCTCGCACGGAGCATGAACTCCTGAGAGGGGACTTGGCACTGGCTCCTGCTCAAGGGCAATTGTTGGAGCAGCTTGTGAGCAGGCAGCTCGCCAGAGAGACAGGGCATGGCTGTGGACAGCTCACAGAGCGTGTGTGTGTGCAGGGCAGGCAGGATGCACAGCTGGGAAACGGGAAAGGGTTTTCTGTAAACTTCTGCTCCGAGGGGGAAGAGCACATTCAGGCGATGCCAATCCGTGGAGGAGTAAAGAAATGATTTCTGGCAGCTGAGACAGGTTTTGGGTCTGGCTAAATCTGACAGAATGCTGTGGGGGAGAACTGGAGATGTCATGGTTAATGAGTATGGAAATTATATCAGTAGCTTGGCCATCTAGGTTTTAAATGTTGTCAATCTATAACATGCAATACTTCAGTGTAACATTTTCTGGCTGCCTAGTTTAAGGCATAAAGACAGGCAGCCTCTCAGTAATGAGTCAGTATCTATAGAGAGCAAGCTGTTGATAGCAAAGCAGAAATCTTGGCTTCTCATCTCAGCAAGTTTAAATTAATCAAAAAAGATGGTGGGCAGGAGAAGAAGAGGGGTTGTTTTCTTTTGTTTTCACATTTTTGACACACCTGACAAACTGAATTCCCCATGATTTTTCTGCCTCCCTGCTCGGCCCACGGGAGCATTAATTCCTCTCTCCTCTCGGTGCACTCCAGCCCATGAGCTGTGCAGTGACCCTCTTGCCCAGCTCATCTTGGCATCCTGGAGTGCACTTAGACTCTGCACCACGAATGCTGGGAGAAGGCAAAACCTGTTTACTGTAAACACGTTCTCCCCAGCACTTCAGTCCAGCAAGGGATAATTACCGAAACTGCAGGACAAAGGTGTTGTGGATCTTTTTATTGGTGGATGGAAAGGATCCTCGTCAAGTCTAATGAGTCTGTGGCTCTTGCAGACATCCAAGTGGGCCTTGCTGTCTCCAGAAGAGACAGAAAGTAACTCTGGGAAGGCAGAGTGTGGAATCTGACACTACTGTGTAATTGAGGAAAAAGAGCTATATGCATTATTTATGAGCAGAAGGCTGGGCTTAATGTTAACAAGTGAGAAGAAAGTGGCTTCAAAACACTGGCTTTCTGCTCTTCCCTGTAAGAAAGGCTTCTGATTTAAATTGCTTGCATTTGAGAGCAGGAGGGGAGACAGCGCTGTTATTTATACCGAGCCTTATTCCGTGTGTGTGGAGCTGTACAAGATTGAGGGAGAGGCAGGGATTGCCCCGAGGAGAGCAGCCTCTGCTCACTCAGGCTGTGGCCAGGATGTGTCATACATGCTGCCCTGTAACGAGCTAATCCTGATCTGCTCCAGGCAAAAGATTTCACTGCAAGACAGAAGCAAGCAGAATTGCTACTCTTTTGGCATTTCCATTGGGCAGGGACGGTTTTGAAAAGCTGAGGAATTTTCTCTGAATCACTCTATCCACCCCATGCCCTTGCTTTGCAACCACTACCCAGTTTTGGGGCTGGATGAGTTGATTTTGTGGCTTTTGTCTTCTTATGGGTCCCCCAGCAAGGTCTGCCCTGTCAGTTGTTATGGTAGAAGCTGGAACTGGCATGAGCCATCCATTTCAGCTGTCACAAAATCTCACTGTAAAGTCACACAAATGTGCTGGGGATTTTGGGTTTTAGCTGTTTTCTGATTATTTTCTAAAGAAACCAGGCCTGGCTGGCTAATGAAGTTTTGCCCTTCATGATGACAACGTGTGATTATTATCAGCAAAAGATATTATGTTCCAAAGAGTACAGGATGCTGAGCTGCCTTTTTCCCTAGGAAAACACAGCGTGGGCTGAGGCAGGGCAAGTCCCTCCCTGTGGAGAGATCACCTTCATAGCTGAGCAAATTATCACCTTCATCACTGTCTGCATGGCAGTCACACCTGGAGGCAGGAGCAGGAGCTTGAACTCTCCCTGGACCTTTTTGCAGCTCAGCACATCCATTAAGGACCCCAGCACAAAGGGGTAAAGGCTCTTCCCACTCCACCCAGCAGATGTGCACAACATTTGCTGCAAAAGATTTCACTGCTGCTACTGCAGTCCGGCTTGGGTTGGAGTCCATGCTTGGCATGTTTGTGCTGCAAATCTGGCACCCAGCACTACTTCACGAGCTTGTATTTGCAGAAGTCCCATGCTTTTATTATCTGCAGGTCCCAGAAGGTAAGAGAACCTTCAGTTTTCTTCCCTTTTTAAAGGTCACCAGCTTCTCCCATCCCCATTTCTGCATTACAGCCAATGTCCTTTCCACGGTATAAAATCCTGACTCCTTCCTGCTGTGATCCCGAGCAGCCAAGACTTTGTTTCTGGGAGGAAAATTAGCTCAGTGGGATAAGATGAGAATAACTAGGCCTCTGTAAAAGTCAGGAAGCAAGAAGTGAGCAGCATTGCACTGGAACTGATGGGGGAAAAGCACTCTGTTCCTTGATTTCTAACACTGGCTCATTGATTCTCCTCTTGGTTCAATCAGCAGTTACTGCTTCTCCTTAATCCAGGTTCATAACTTCTTAGTGGAACGGGTTCTTAACAGAAATACCCCTGAGAAATCATAACAACAGGCTGGAGGGGAAGCTGAAGAAACACTGGGATTTTGCCTGCATCCCAGAAGGATGTATTGAGCAGGGAATTGCTGTTTCTAATGGGGTTCCTTGGAAAGTCCCTTTGCAGCCAGGTTTGTGGCTGCCCAGTTTTGTGTGCGTGTCCAGATGGAGCAGAGCTTAGTGCTGGCAACGAGCAGCACCTCTTTCTGAGGAGTACTGCACAGTTTTCCCTGTCCCCAGGCTTCTCATAGCAAAGAAGGTAAGGGGCAGGAAGGACTAATGAATAAAGATGATTTTTGTAAAGGTGGGATTGGAACAGGAGAGGCTGGAGGTGAGGCACAGCGATGGGGGAGGAGAGAGACAGCCCGTGTGGGGACTAGTGAGTCATGCATCCTCCAGCAAGCACTGACTCACTGGGAAGATGATCACTCTGCTGTTCCCTTTCTGCTAAGGCTGAGGAATAGTCAGTTGACACAACTTTATTCTGCAAGCTCCCGGGTTGGAGAGTGAGGTGTAGAAGGGAAGGGAGATGGAGACGATGAAGCACTGAAGTGGGAGGCAGGGGCGAGCCCTGGAGCGCAGCCTGCAGCTGGTGTTGCTGCTGAGGTTCCCTGCAGCAGCTGGAAGGGAGAATTCCCTGTGCTGGATATGGAACAGAGCTCAGCTCCTACAGCCAGGCTGGGCACTGGAGTCTGCAATACCTGTTTGTGTTCTCTTTGCTGCAGGGTCCAGGCTCAGGTGCTCCCAACGAGGCACACAAACTCCTTGGAGCCAGACTTGGAGTGTGCCAGCTGGGACAGGTGTCACCTGGCAGAGATGTCACATGGGAGAGGTGTCACCTGGCAGAAATGTCACTTGGGAGAGTTGGCACCCCGCTCCCTTGTGGACAGTTAGGTACAATCGACGGGGATGCAGTTCTGATGTTTGTTATCTCCTGCCCAGCTCATTATGCTTAACAGATGAGGAGAGCCATCACTGAATTTGTACTATCTGCAGATTTCTGAAAGGAAATACATCTTTCTACCCATTGTGTACACAGGAGAGTGATTCTGCAGGGCTGAGGAGAGGGACCAGAGGGTTATGTGATTTCTTGCCCTCTCAAAAAATGAGGAAAGAAAACATGTAAGAAAAATCCAAAATGACCCCAAAAGCTGATTCTCACTCAGATTGTTGCAGCTTTCATATGAGTGAAGTGCAGAGAGTCCTGATCCACAAAGTGGTGCTGTCAGGATTTCTGGAGCAGTGAAAGGCTTCAGGTGTGTCTGTGCAGTTAGCGTTGAGTGCAGGGGCTGGAGCTACCCAGTGCAGCCAGTACCCAGACCTGGGATCAGAAACTGAGAAAGCAGTTTGGAGTCAGAGCTGCAATTTTCTTTTGCTTTACAAGTTTTATGTTGGTAATGTGGAGTAATTAATGAACCAGAGCAGTGCTGCAGAGGGGGAATAATTTTAATGCTCCTTTTAAAGAGGCTACTAAATCAATGGGGCAGTTTAAAAAGGAATGATAGCCTGGAGATTAGGAGACTTACTTCGAGAAATTAGGCAGGGTTTTGAGAGTGATCGAATCTGAAGTAGGCAGGTACTTCATGAACTGCTGTGTGGGCATTTGCATGTTCAGCACACACTGGCAAAGGCAGGACTCACCGAGTTTTAGGCCTGACTGGTCAGACTGGGCCACCGCACTCAAACGTGAAGGTGCCCAGCACTTGGAAAAGACACTGGGAGATTGTAAAGCACAAGCTACAGTCCTGCTTCCCACTGTGCAGGAGCAGTATTTTTCCACTCCTGTCACAGGTCTTCTGACTACCAGGCTGGTAAGCGATGTCTACATGGGCTTTTGTAGGCAGATACGAGCTTACTCTGGCTGCAGGCCAAGAGAACCAGAAGCCATGGAGCTGCAGCTAATGTGCTACATGCCCAAATTACTGTGGCCTGCTGAGAGGCAGGATATTAGCTTGAGCTCAGGGCTCTGGCCAGCTCAGACCATGAGTGAAATAAGTTTTCCTCTGTGTGCAGAAAAGCGTGGAGACAAGGATGGACAATTTGTATAGGATTCGGAAAACCTTTTTTACACTGGCTTGGGCAGGTTAGCTGAGCCCAGGAAGATCAGGCAGACACAGCTCCCTGTGCACCCTGCCCCAAGCACAAAGAGCAGCACCACATGGTTGGCCTTGGAGCCAGCCAGCTCCTCCTGGCCAAGGAAAACTGCTTTGGGAGCTGCATCCAAATTCTGTGGGCCTCCAGCTGGCCCTCCCTGTCATAGGCATACCCAGCGTTTCTCTTCTGTTTTGGATGGCAGGGACTCACTGTGGACAGGGAGGGTTTGAATTCCATCCTCACTGGCTCCGTGAGTTTCTGCAGGAAAATGTTTGTACAATGTGACACCTGATGGACCACATTGAATTCTGATCTCTGAAGGTGGACAGGCACCTACATGTGTCCAATTTGAACTAAGATGAAAGGCTGTCCCCATTTTAAATGTGTATATTAGCTAGATGGATTAGCAGATATTTTTTTATTCCTAAAATTTTTTACTGCTTTAATTTTGGAGACTGCATCAGAAATTTCACCATGTATTACTGTTTAATGTTAATGGAGCAGGAACTGTGTCAGTGTGTGTGTCTACATATATGTGCATATGTGCACATGCAGTGTACGAGAAAACAGGGATGTTTTTATGTAAGTATACACCTAAAATTCAGTCTTGGTTATCTTAGAACAATACGTTAAGATATGAGGGATTCACAGCAAAAATCTGTGTGTTAGGCAGTCTCATGGTGCAGTGAAACATTTTAAAAGCAGGAATTTGAGTAACTGTCTAAGTTACTGAGGATAGAACCATAATTTGAACAGGAAGAAGCTTTAATTAAAACAGACCCATGAGGTGAAATCCTGGCCCTATCACGGTCAATGGCACAACTCTGACTGATCCTTCGTGGAATCGGGATTTTGCTCGGATCTTGTGACATTTGCCTTTTCTGAATCTGAGGCATTAGTCCTCGAACAGAATATATAAGCTAAAAATGGAAAACTGCCTGACCTAAAATAGTTTGACATCCATATCATAGTGCTTATTGTCTGAGAGTACATCTAAATGACATGTTGATTAATCTTGAAGTGAGGAAAATGCGATTCGTTGGAAAGAACTGGGATTGTACCAATAATTCAGTACCAGAAGCTACACAGCCTTCAACTCAGTGTGCAACGTTTCCAGGAAAACTTTATTTGCAAGCTGTCAGATTCATCTGCCATTTTCCCAGCAACTGTGGTTCCCTTCTGAGTGGCCCAGACGAAATGCTCCAATCCGGTTCATGTGGGCTATCAGCTACTTTGCTAAAGCAACTTTCCCCCTGCCTTTTACTGAAAACAAAACAGTCACATCAAGTCAGGTTGCTGTGAGTGGCTCTTAAGAGAGATGTCGGCTGCACTTAGTGCACAGCTGGGGCCAAAGTGAAGCTGTGTAAGTGCCTGAGCTGTTCAGCTGGAAATTACATCTTGTGCAGGAACCTAAATGTCAAGTTCCCCAGTCCCCCTCACAGCCAGAACTCCAGCAACTCCCCTTTTCCCATGACTCTTCTTCCCTTTCCTACAGATGTAGCTGTGTTTTCCTTCAGACACAATAAATCTTATAAGGGAATGCCACAATGTAAAGCAAAGCAAGCTGTCACCCAGGACTTCTGATGACACTTAGCCACATTAACGAGTAAACAGAGCCCACAGGAAAGATGCCTTTTGAAATGCACTGTTTGTGTCAGCAGTGCTAAAACTAACGAAGCAAAACAATGAGGGGAAAAAGGGGAATCATCAGATGCACCTAAAGCTATAGGCTATAAAGTCAGATCGGCTGAGAGCAGCTCAAATACAAGCAAATCATTGGGACATCACATAAATTATGATTTCCATAAGCAGTAAGACAGTGAATCCTCCCAGCCTTGTCATGGGAGGAAAGCACTGAAAGAAAGGCTAAATGTAACCATGTGAAAAGAAGGGAGCAGGAATGAATGTGCTTCTTATTTTGGAACCTTCTCATGGCAAACAAGCAAGGCTGGAGCCAAAATCTCCAGGACACAGAAGGAAGTTGGAACTGTTACCCCAGCGCATGGCTCACGAGAGAGCTGGCACAGAGAGAGGGATCAGCTCTGCATTGTTCAGAAGGAGCCTCACAGAGCATGCAGGATAACATGCATCCCCAGGGCCTTTGGAGGCAACCACTATCAACAGTCAGTGGAATCAATCCAAAGTCAGAGAAATGTTACTGAATGATAATTTCACTCTTGATGATGGAGGAGCAAAACTGTGCACCAGAAGAAAAGAAATAAACTGATGGTAGGGTATAGAAATGGTGCTGTGGAAATGGCTTTGCTTTGCTGTAGGTATTTACTCTTCCACTGAACCAGTTCTTAAACAATAATCCTCTGAAGGAACCTTTCAGATCATTGACATGGTGAGAGGAAGCCAGTATTAGCTACAGTTCTTATATTCATGGTTGCTTCATGTTGATACAAACAAAAGTGCTTGGTCTTAAATTAACAATAGCTGTGGTTTAGGTTTTCTTCTTTCAGTGATCCCCAAATTATCCCTGCCCGAATAAGTTGGTACTAGAGGCAGAATAAACATCAACTCTTAATAGCTGGATTTTTAAGGTTAAAATTGAGGCTAAGTACATAGCATTTATCTTCTGAAGAAGAAAGCATGTGTACCCTGGTTAAGGGGGAAGATGAAAACCATGTCTGTTAAAGCAATGGCTGATGGCTTAGTTCTGCATGATAAAATAAATAACTTCGATTAACTTCAAGCTCCAGTACCTCAGATGTTTGTTGTCACAGAGGAGCAGCTTGGCTGATTGGCAGCTCTGGTTTAGTCGACATGTGTTAACAGAAATTGCTCAATTTACATGGAGTACTTCAATCTGCTGTTTTAGGAGTTTTTGTCTTACATAGACTGGCATTTCAGCTTTTGAATAGATGGAGGACTTGTAAGGGTCATTAAAGAAATTGCAAAAGCTTCTGCAAATGCTTGGGCCAGATTGCTGACTGAGATGCAGAGCATGCACGTGTCACTGCAGATACTTCCCAGATAATGGTGCTGATTGAGATTTTAATCTGGACAGAGTGCTGGAGGCAACTTTCTTTCCAACACTCAATTATCCTGATAATAATATGCTTATTTCTTTCCTGTGTTCAAAATGTGTGGTCTGCTGCAACTGTGCAGTGTGAGTACAGTGCTGTACAGAGGGGGAAAAAATCAGGGAACAAAACTGACTCCACGGCAAAGGGCACTGACAGCACAGTCCCACGGTGTGCAGGGCAATGTATTTTTACCTTGAGCTGAGTAACCACCATGAGAAAGGGCTGCATTCCTTCCCACAGGCTGCAGGACGATTCCTTGGTTCTCAACAGCCACAGAGGAATAAATCTGGAGCACAGCCTGCAGCCAGGACTATGTAGCATGTTGTAGGGGCAAGACTATCATTTTCCTGTGCATTTGCATCTTGTATCCTCCCTGGTGGGATGCTGATCCATAGCAGAGTCTTCTAAAATCTCACACAACACAAAGAATCCAGACTAGTTTCCCACGGACACTCTCCATGAAAGAATTTCTTAGAAGAGATAACTCAGCCAGGAAATGGGAACTAGGGGGCCAAATTCCTTTATTCAAATCCATCTCCCTTTGGTAAAGGATTTAAAAAATTGTCCCTATATGACTAATCCCAGCTATTCTTCCCTAACTTCTAGGAAAGCAACAGTTTCTAGAGATGAAGGGTAAAGCCATTTGAGGAAATAAAGCTTTATTTTCTTTTAATTAATTAGAGAATTTTCTGCTAGATCAAATTACTAATAACACTTTGGTTATTAAAATTTATGAAACCTAGATTTACTTTTCAGCCTCTGTATCATCTTCTGATCCTTAATACTTTTTATCACGCTCAAGGAATGAAAACAAACTCAGCTGTTTCATGTTTGTTCACAATTGACTTTTACCAGGGCTGTGTTGGGATTGTTACATACTTCTTGTTAAGTGATGGCAGAGCACACGTTTCTGAGGCAACACAGAATATTCACCCTCACTTTCAGCAGGTTACAACCCAAAACGAGTGTTGCAAGCCTGCCAGGAGAGCCAGAGAAGGTTCTGCTGCTTCTGTCCTGTGATTGTTGTCTGTAGGGAGAGCTGTGAATTTCACTCCCTTGCTTTATGTGTCCAGTTGTATTTGTTGTTTGAAGTGAATGCCCATGCCCTAAAGCCAGGAACATAAGATTTTAGGCTTTTTATGATTAGTTTAAAGTCTTTCCATATATGTTAGATTCAGCTGTATTGAATTTAAGTTAAGCCAGTGCTGGGTAGCCACTCTCATTCTGGACTAGGAGTGATTTGGGCCGATTTCCTTTAAATCCATCCCTAACTGACTTGCACTGACCTAACACCTGATTTATGCTCTCATTTATCCCGTTTTGACCAAGAGCTCGGGGATGCTGTTGGGTGCCAGCACCGTAAGGAGTCACCGCGGCATCCCGGTCCTTAGCCTGCAGCAAGCGTGAGCTCCGTGTGCCAGCGTGACCTGGGGCCAAGAAAAAGAGAAGTCGAAACGGGTTCCTTCCATCGCCCATCGCCACGAGCTAAGAGCAAACACACACGGTCAATTAGCGAGGCTCAGCTGATGCGCGGTGAGTTGTCAGGCACGTCAGGACGTGAATGAGATCACTCATTCATGGATTCAGCCCCTGAAAGTATCTTTTTAAGCTGCTGTTATATAAACAAGTGTAACTATGGCTGTGGACACGCGGACAAATTAGCGTGGGGATAAGGAGCCTTTGTGTGTCAGCTGTTGCCATATGCATACCTGCCTGAAACGCCGGGTGAGCTGAGGTAGCCTCTCCTCATCTCCCCAGGGGGAAGGTAGAGCTCAGGCAAATTCAGAGCCTGGCTTCCTCAGCAGTGATGGGTTTAACCTAGTTTAGAGCAGCTCAGCATGGCTAAAGTGTAGTCAAACAGATTGAAGCCACTTTTGCAGCAGTTAAACTGTACTTATTGTGTATTTTCCTCATTTGCTCAAATGGTGCTGTTGTACAGGTTAGATCTTTGAATCGGTAGGAGACTTTCCATTGGCTTTCTAGAGCAGTGTTTTATGGAGAAGTTTGAAGGCCTTTAATTTTGGAATCTAAAGATGGGCTTGTATCTTAACAAGCAAACCACAGGACAACAAAGAGAAACCCCACAGACAGTCCCAAACTTTCAGCTTTCCTCCCAAATAACACTGTTTTTTACTCTGCCCCGTGGGAGGGGTCATGCTTTCTAAGAAGATATTTGCTTCTTTCCAGCAAGGAACACAACAGGATTTGCTAAATCGAAATTCAAGTTTCAAAAGTTCCAAACACAGCGTGTGCTTGGACCCTCTGAAACTGTGACTGAGACCAATGAAATGCAGGATCAAAAACCAAAACTTTGGGTTACTTTTCTTTTTAACTCAAAAACTTGAATTCAATCTCAGTTCATCTTTCCTGTAACGGAAGGGAAGACATTTGATTAGGTTATGTGAGATCATGTGGATGGATTCAACACATGGCTGCAGGACCAGGCATTATTATCCTGGACACATTTTGAACACTGCTTCTCACTCTGCTATCAGCCACCGCCACCTCTGCAGTAATGTGACAGCAAGAGAAAAAGGATGGGAAGGCGATAAAGTTTGCCTACGCAAGGAGAAAAGAACTTTCTGTCCAAAGCCAGCTGGCTTGGCTTGGGAATGAAATGGCATTTTAGTGAGAGGTGACCTGTTTACATGAGCTTTGTCTCAGAACACTTGTCCTTGGTGGCACAGTGGGGTCTGAGATGCAGTTTATCATCGAGTACCCACAGAAAACAGGTGAGCTGTCTCCGTGCCAGCTTGTCTTCTAAACTGTTTGACAGATAAGAAACCATCCTCAGAGATTGCAACAAATGTGCTGCCGCATTTCATGGTAAGAACCAAGCATATTTTTAGTAAGGGGTTGAGAAAGTATGCAATAATCCTAAATCACAGCCAAGAAAACCACAAACCCCGTAACAAATGCCTGTTCGGATTCAGAGCTCAGAAACGTGCACCAGTTGATCCATGTTAACGCTCCAGGGAAATTTTTCAGCTTATTTTTCCAAACTCCAAGAGAGAATCCATGGCTTTTTTGCCTTTACCTGGAAGGGCCAGGGGGAGCAGGGAAGCTGCTGGGTGCTCTTTATCCTGTGGGACACAGGCCAACCATCCTACATGTTCCCCCACAGAAATCAATGGGATGTGTACCAATGACATATTTGTTCTGAGGAGTCTGTTCACCATTATAAAATGCCAAAATGTACCTTGTAGGCTGCCCAAGTTTAAGAATTAAACTCTATTCCATAAGTTAACTGCTTTAGAAATTTCTCTGTTGTACTTGTACACTCTAACAGATCCTGCAGAGCCACTGTGGGTTCTGGATGAAGGCTACCAGATCAGGATGAAAAATGTACCTTTTTGTACTGCAGTTTGGTCAGTGAGTTTAAAGTGAAGCAGACAAAAATGCAGGAAAAACAACACTTAAACTTGCATTTTAAGAGCAGCTTTAGCTGATTGCAGAGGGAGCTGAGGGTGCTCTGCACAAGTCAGGAGAAACTTATCTGGCTTTTAAGAGTTCCACAAGTCTTTTGTCACTTGAAGAGGCCCCATCAACTTCAAATCTACTTTACAAAAGTAGTTCAAAAACGTTTCAGATATTATGGTCTCCTATATCTATTTCTGTCCCTTTTGTTTCCTAACAGCATGAGATACTGACCACACATACTGCTGTCAAATATAGAAATTAAACTTACAGAAAAAAGGAGCAATTTTTTCTTTAATCTCTTGGAAATTTTTCCAGACTAAAGCATAGTTCTTAAATTGATAATATCCCTTTAAGAATTTATTTGCCAGGTAATGTTAGAAGAAAAAAAGACTTTAAGGTCAGTTTGAACATTAAAAAGACCTCTTTTAAAATAAATTTCAAATCTGTATTGGAGATAATGACAGGCAGTATTTGAACAGCTCTACAAATTATATTCTACACCTTAAAAATGCGAAAAGCTTTAAAATCCTTTTAAGTGATTTCCAGCTCCTTGGAAAAAGGTCAAGATTTATCCTAAGAAATACTTTGTTGCATAAAAATAATACATATAGTTTAGTGTTGCAATATATACCAGTCATAATATGTATAAAGCTACAAAATTATTAACAGATGAGTGCCTGTAAGTTTTGAATAATGCAGTAAATATGATTATTTTTGAGGGGTGAAATAACACAATGCCATCAGAAGAGAAAATTACATTTTAATAATGAAAATATTGAACATAACTATTTTTCTTTAGATCTGCTAAGCAATCTGTGTGTTCCCTATGAGATGTCAAACTATAGAGTGCATATGAAGACTTTGCTCCCTCTATAAATATACATGTGCACGACACATTGCTAACAGCAGCAAGCGAGTGCTGGGGAAATACAGCAACAATGAAGTTCCTGAGAGAGGCTTATTTTTTCAAGTTATTAAAAGAAGGTGGCAAGCGTTCATGAGGATATGAAAATTTAAAGCCGTCTGCAGGAAACTCTGAAAACCTCTGGTTAAGGCTGCTGCCAAAAAATCTCAGCTATGTTATGTCAGAATGTTTAATTGCAAGCTGCAACTTTAATGAATGGAAAGATATGGCAAAAGCAGGAAGTTTCTGAAGCAACATGGAGCAACCATGAAAATAAAATACCAAAGGCTGTAATCTTGAGTGCTGTTGGAAGCAGGAATTTCCATCCACGCTCTGCCTCCCTTCCCTGCTGTGCAGGGGTTGCCAGCTGAGGGGAGAGGTAAAAGGCTCTGGATATCATCTCCTGGGCTCAAGGCAGCACTTGTTATGTCGATGTGAACAAGTCAACTTCTTTGCATTTGTCATTATGGGTGTTTACAGAAGTGCAGCTTAGGAATGAGGGGAGGAAAGGCAAATGTCAGAGTGCATTAAATAACGTATTTTCTTTACTTTCCAAGAAGCTTGCTTGCAGCATGATGTTGCTATTTATATCACATCTCCTAAACCCAGCTGTTGGTTCATGTTAACGTGCAGAATGGTGAGAAAATCCCGGCAGAAGAGCGTGAATCCCAGAGAGACTTGTGGGGACCTATAAAATATCACAAATTTCGCTGAGGTGTGGGCCGGGTGTGCCCTTGGTGAGGCAATACCAGCATTTCCCCTGGTGATCCTCCAGTGTTAGAACACAAAGAGCAAAGCTAAATGTAAAATTCCAAGTGCTGCAACAGAAAACTTCAGGGAACTGAGTTTGCACCCCTGGCTGGAAGAGTTTGAAAGAGTACTTTTACCTGTAACTCAACACTAGCACATGCACTGTGCACCCACATAACAGCATTCTTAGACAAGCTGTGTCTGATCTAATCTTATGTACCTTGGCCACAAGTTTTGGAAAAACAAATATTCCCAAGGCAATCAGATTAGTGAATATACCATATAATGATGTGGAAATACTAGTGGTTTACAGAGAGCAGTTTATGGGATGGACTGAGTGAATTTAATTCATGCATTGTCAGGCAACTTGGACGTCAGTAAAATAAGGAAATCTTGATTTTATCTGTGTATAGTGGAACATCAGAGCAGCACAGGAGCTCAGGGGGGTTTGTTCCCAGGCAGCTCCCCAAGAGGACAGGCAGTGTTTGTGCTGAGGTGACCACGGGGTTAACAGAGTTACCAAAAGCCTTCATGGCCAGGAACCATTATCTGCTCCTCTCTGATTTCCTGCTCCCTAGGTGGGAGTCCCCCCTGCCCCTCTCCTTTGTTTCTAATGTGAGTTCCCATCCTGAAATGCTGTGAGTACAATTTGGTTTTGTTGCAATCAGTAGTCCTTTACAAAATCTTCATTCACAGAGTGTTTCCCCCATTGTAAGTGGAACAATGTTAGGAATTAATCTGGCCTGCGATTTGTAGGAACCTCTTTCTGAAAACCTTGTTCTTAGACCCCCCCCTCTTCCCTTTGAAGGGTAACTTAATTGTTTGGCAAACAGGCAAAAGCTGCATAACATCCCCTAGTCCTCTTAGCTATGATTTTAAAAGTTCTGCATTTTGGATTTACATAACATTCACCTCTAGAAGCATGAGGCTCAGATTCTCTTCTCCAAGACACAAGATGAAAAAACTGATTTCTGGAATATAAGGAGCATTTGAAATGAGGAAAAGCCATGGTACATTTCTGGAGTGGATTGTAAGAAGGTCCTACAATGTAAGTTGAAAGTTAATAGAGATGATTTTGGTTGTAGTACCTCCAAAATACCTTGAATGGGTGGGTGGAAATGCACTGGAATAGAGATGCAAGGGAAAGCTTTATTGCCATAACAACTGCTGGATGATGACTCTATTCAACTTTGAGGCTATTTAGTTAAAATTAAGAACAATTTTTCCATTTCTTTCTTTATATTTGCTATTGCTCTGAGTTTATTTCTCTTTGGATATCCTGGAAATTGCAGTTCCTGCTATTTGGCCAAGAGAAGAGATTTCAGGGGCCTCTTTTTAGTCTCTGGGTTGTACATAAGATGGCCAGAAATGCAGTCAGTGGTTGTTCCCTTTTCTCTCAGGAGTGATCCTGGCAGATGTTTGTGGTAATTTTTCCCTTGTCATATTGACACTCCAGTGTGATGTTCTCTGGGGATTTCTTATGTTGCTGCTTTTACAGTCTTACAAAGATTGCAATTTTTTCTTTGCAGTGTACATTTTTATTTATTATCTACAGTTTTCCACCCTTCGTATTATCCAGGTGATTTTGGCCTTTGCAGTTGTTCTGGAAATTAAACCCAATGCAGCACCATCAGGTCAGGTAGTGATTTCAGTGATTTTGATGCACCAATTCTTCTGTAACTTTATTCATGTCAGCCTGAGGGGTGACATTCTTCACTCATTGTGACACATCAGGACATCTGTGCCCTCCCCACCACCCATCCTCGCTCCCCACCAGCCCCACGAGGGTTCTGCAGGAGCAGATGTGGCAGCACATCATCACACATTGAAAACAACATCTGGAATTTCAACTGCAACCTGAATTTTGCACTTCCTTTTCTCAATTGTTACACAGGGCAGTGTTTCCATCAGGGCAGGAAAGCATTTCAGTGGGAAGGAGGCTGCCCTGTGCCCCTGAAGTATTGTCTGCAAGGCTCATAGAGAAATCCCTTGAGCAACACATGCTCTGCTTATTCTTGTGTTGCCACAGAAAAGGACAGATTAGAACCAATTATTTATCTCTTTGGCTTCCTGCTCTAATTTTTCCCAGCTTGGAATAATATGTACTGAAAATAATTCATGAGTATATCCAGAAGTCCTTGCTCAGGCCTTGCTTCAGTGTGTTACTCAGATTCCCACTGACTTTTATAACTTAAATATTCAGTATTTTGCCTTAACATCTTCTCAGTATATTGCTGTCATGAGAAGATTTCGTGGTATTAATCATTAGATTCTGGTAATAGACCTTAGAGGTTTTATGGATGATAGGTATAGTGAAGAAGAAGTGAATAAATCATATTCATATGAAAATCAATGACATTTGGACTGTTCATGTTGAAATTGAAAGAAAACTGTGTGTATTTAAATATCTTCTTGGTTATTACAGATCAGCAACAATCACTTTGGGAATATGATTGTAGATGGCAAGTATTTATATTTTGTTGTCTTTCTCACTTCTTGTAATCCTTCTCTTAGATTCACAAGAAGTGTCTATTCTTGCACCTTTGTTTTGAACAAAAGGTGGATGTTTTAGAAGCTGTTCAACTTATTTTCTGGCTGCACTTTTAAATCTGAATTAATCTGTACATTACAAACCCCAACATTTCTGAGTGCTGTGAATTACTGTTTCCATTTCAGCTAAACTTCTGGAAAAAGACAACACAAATTTACATTAACTTTTTGGGAATGATAATGGAGGATCTACCTTTTCCCATCCTGTGGTGTGGTCACCACACTGCCAGATGGGAATTTCTGTCATCATTTCTTGCATCCTATTTCCTAACCTTTTGTGGAGCTACCTTTTTGTGTGCAGTTAATGATACCATTTTAAAATACAAAGAACACTCTCTGATCTCTGTTTTTCAGAGATAGCACCTTTGGTTCTGACGTCCTGATTAGAGATGTGCCCTTTTCAGTGATTTAGAGCTGTGAAATGGCTCCTGTTGTTCCACTCTGAGGCTGTGGATATCTCACAGGATAAATCTGGAAGAGCTGTAGAGCACAGATGATTTTTGGCAAGTATCATTTTATCATCAAAATTTTATTTTTGGGTCGCTCTTCAGCTGCCGCCTTCTGTGAAGGAGAAAGACGCCCATTTTATGTCTTTTATTATGTATTCCCAAGTAGTCTTTTCTACTTAGAGCAAAATTAATGGGAGCTCTGGCAGAGATAATGTGAGGTGGGGATGGATGGATGGAGGTGGAGCTAAGGTGGACGGTCACCTTTGAATGTGGAGACACAGCTCATGTCCTTAGAGCTGGGAGTTTCACGGAGAGCCAGGCAGAAAAAGATTAATTTTTTAATCTGTATAATAGATAGTCACTATTCACACAATTAGATATATTGCATATAATTAATATTTAGTGTATATTTAGTACAGTGTATATGTACTGTATACTGTACATATACACATGTACATAGTATGCACATGTATTTCTAGTACATACTATATATATTATATAAGATATATTACATAAATTTAATAGTGTAATGACTTTATATTAAGTTTCACTTTTACGAACTTGTCCTTGTTCAACTTTACCAGTGGTTATTTCTCAGAATTATATACTAGGGTTTATATACATAATACATATATTTTATATATTGTATGTATATTCTATAGACATATAAAAATGTATCTACATAGTATAGCGTGTGTATTTATATATATACACACACACACAATATATATGTATGTATGTATGTTTTGGGGATGCGGTGGTGGTTTCTGAGCGTGACACACACGAGCAGCCGAGCTGTTTGTGGGGGTAACTGCTGTAGTCCCCTGCTGCACGCTTAGGACGGGGGGACTCGGGACCACTCACCGGGATTGTTTTAATTACCCCAAAGCCCTGGTTTGGCCCCAAAGGCCCCGCGTTGGCACAGGCGCCGCTCGGGGCGGGGCGGGCCGGGCCCGGTGCGTCACCGCCGGCGCACCCGGCCCAGAGCTCTGCGCATGCGCGCCTGCCGAGCTCGGGGAGGCGGAGCGCTCCTTTCCCAACGACCCCGCCCCTTACTCGGCTCTGATTGGCTGTCGCTTCCACCCCCGCCATTCTGATTGAGCGCTCCGCTGTCACTCAAGGCGGCCACGTTTCGCTACGCCCCGCCCACCAACTGCGCTCTGATTGGCAGGCTGTCCCGTGAGGGCGTTGCGATTGGCTGTGCGCGCCGTCGCTCCGAGGCGGGTCGGCGGGCAGGAATGTAGGCCCGGCCGCTGCCCGGCCCAACAAAGTAATCCGGAGATGCCTCGAGTGCGGAGCGTGGCCGTTCCCGCCCCACCTCCCGCCGCGGGAGCACCGCGCCCCTCCCCGCCACCTCCGTTCCGTCCCGCCCCTGCCCGGCGGCGTTGAGCGCCCTCGGCCCCGCCGGAGCTGCGCGGAGAAAAGTGCGGAAGGATACTGAAAGAGAGTGTGATAGGCACTTTAGTTCCGGCCGCGGTCGGGCCTTGTTTCCCAAAAATAGCGCGGCGCGGTATCCGTGCGCCGGTGTCAGTGTCTCCTGAGGAGCCGCGGCGGGAGCGGAGCGAGCGGGGGAGCGGCGGTGAGCGAGGGGTCCCGGGGTCCCGGCTCCGCGCGGCCCGCGGGGCGTGTTCCCTTAGCCCGACGGTCGGGGGCAGCGGCCGAAGGGGTGGCGGGAGGAGGAAGGGGAAAAGGAAGGAGGGTCCCCCCCCGCCGGCCCCATCCCGCTCTGAGGGTGCGGAGCGGGGGGAGCCGGTGGGGTCCCGGGGTGGTCGAATTCCCAGGGCCTTCCCAGAACTTCTTGCGGGAGGGGATGGACATTTATAGGGCAGGCCGGCGGATCTGCCCGGGGACCGGGCGGGAGGGAGCGAGGGAGGGTGGGGTGCGCGGCCCTGGAGCGCCCGGGTTGCGGGGAAAGGACCCTTTGTGCTGGGTGTCGCTGGGGAAGGCGACATCGCAGCGAGCAGGGAACCAACAGGAAAAGCCGCCCCGAGAGCCCGTCCATGGAATGCGCCGGCGGGAGCGGCCGGGGGTCGGGCAGAGGGAGGTGGGAATGGTTCAAGGAGTTGTGCGCCGCAGGAAGGTGTGCTGGGAATGGCAGGGGGAGAACTGCTCCTGATGTGTGAACCGGAGGGTGTTTTGTCCAGAGGGAGAAGGATGAAGGTACGGCGAGGTTGTGCTGCCAGCAGGATTTTGTGTTCAGCGGCAGAAGTCGTGAGGAAAAAGGACTGGTCCGCTTCTGACTGGAAAGACTTAATTTTTTTAAGTTTATGGAGCTATATTTTGCAATAAATTTTTACGTGCTTGTGAGATGCTAGGCGGTGAGGAGAGAAAAACCTGACCATAGTGCCTTGTTTGACAGGTTATTCATTTCAGAGTTGAGAAACTGGAGTTCTGTAGGGGAGAAAAAGATAATTTAAGAAGAGGGACTTTTTTTTTATTGTTTAGTGCAAAAACATTGTGTCCCATAGCCATACCACGACTAAAATCATTATGAGCAGTGGGGGAAAGGAGTTTTGGGAAGTACAAAGGAGGAAGGAAAAGGAATAATTTGTAAATAGTAGTAAGGAAAATATGGTATAGAATTGGTAGTGTAGATGTGTTTATTTTAAACCTTTTTCACAGTCTGAGAAATTTTTATATACCATGAAGAAGGCTATGAGCTTTCAAGCTTAATTATGTGAAATGTCTACACACGATTATTCCTTATGCAAGTTGTTGCCTTTTTTTTTTTTTTTTTTAGGAACTAGCCAGCTATATGCTATATTTTGTTAGATAATTCTGGTATCTTCTTATTGCTGTCAGATATTTAAATGACTCGTGCAAAAGATGTCAGGGCAACATTCCTGTCATCTATTTTGTCAGTATTTAAAATTATTTAAAATGGCTTTTACATGTAAGAAAGTAATATTTAGGGATTTTTTCCTCCTATCTCACAGGTGATTTGCATTTGGGGGAGAAGTGTGAAGTTCCTCCTTTAAACTATTTTTTTATTGACGTGCTAGAATATGTGCAAAATGACATGTTATTCAATTACATAATTTATAAGGATTATAATAAATTATAATAAAGGATGTAATGTTGGTGCTTTTGTTTTCTAAAGGGTATCATTATTAAACAATATTTTAAAATTCTATACTTGTTAAGCCAGCAGATCAAAAATAAGAGAATGGAACAAATTGTCAAGATATTAAGGGATTATGATGATGCTATGCGTTTGGAGATGCTTTTTTGACTGAGGGCATTCAGCTTGGAATTTCATAAAGAAAATAACCCAGTGCCTTGGTCAGTTACTTTTCTCCTCCATAATTCTTTCCTTCATCTGTAGTTGACGTGGTCCACGTGTAGTAGCAGTGGAGGATCATCTGTAAATGGGAAGAATCCCTCAATGTCAGGGACAGGCTCTACCTCAGGACAGCTTTGGTGCACATGAAACTCTTTTATTTCTGCCCCTGGAGCTGATCTAAACCAGTTTGAACATTCCAGCGTTTCTGTGATTTATTTGTGAGCAGGCATTTAAAGATGATGGTGGAAATACACCAGCTTCAGCTTGCTGTTTGCTTGTCCTGCTCCATTTTTTCAGTGTATGTTTAAACCCATGTGGTCACTGCTCACCTCTGAGGGAGTGGGGCCATGGAATGCTTTGCATATGTGCAGATCCCTCGATCCAGATCCCCGTGAGTTTCTCTGTGAAACCACAGATGGAGAAGAAAGCGAACATTGAATTTTATGAACTTAGAGAATTTGAGTCATGTTGGACTAGCACAATGAGGAGGACATGGCTGCATTCAAACTTGAAATAATTCTGCAGAATAAAGCAGCTTATTATGGCAGAAGACTCATCTCATTTAGAAACCTTTGAGCTGAAGTGTGTGTGGTTCACCCTAAACTGGTTAATGCGGGCAGCAGAGATTTTATGGGTTTATTTTAGAATGTTGGCCACGTTTCTCAGATAACTTGTTGATGTCATTCTGTATATTCTGGGCCCAAGTGCTGCTTCAGAGAGCCTGGAGGCACCACTCTGCTGTGTGAACAATGCCGTGCTACCTTGCCTGCTCTCAGCCATGCCCTCCTAACAAAACACAGCTGATTAATTCTCCAGCAGTACTGAAAGAAGTGTAGTCTAATGCCATGTAATGAGCAAATCTGTATTAGTTTGGCAACTTTTTTTTCCTAAATAAGAATCTTGAATTAGTTATAACTGTGGTTTGTTGTGCCTTGCTTGAGAGAGGTCTGTGGGGTTTAGTTGAATTTTCAAAAGTGTATGTTTTCTAAAAATTACCATTGGAACATTCTACTTGCCTAACCAAATTCTTATTTTTTTTTATTTTTAGAGGGTTAAATATTCTGTATAAACCTTGGGCTTTAGGCTTTCTCAGTCCTGAAGCAGCCTGGTAATGTGTGCAAAGCACTGGCTGAGATCTGCTTTTCCTTCTCGTTGCAACAAATCTTCCTTTGAATTAATTGGAACATCATGTGGCAATGTATGTGCTTTTTAATGTACAAATCGCTTTAAGTTTTCACATTTACTGTATTGGAAAGATATAATTTCACATGTGTAATAATGTGTTCTTCAATGGATCAAATGGAACAAAAGTCAAAATTTCTGTCTGTGATAATATGGGTGAATTTGGGGCTTTGTGTTCAGATTTGATTCCTTAGCTCTGGTGAAGTAACCAGGGAATATAAACTCTCTTTTTTCTTCTGTGCCTTCCTGTGCACTGCAGGGCCCATGCAGTGATTACCTAAATGGACTTGTCACTGTTACAGAAGTGGTGCTGATGTGGGGTAGGTTTAACTCTTGCCTCCTGCCAGTGAAATGAATAAAAAGTTTTAAGGTGTGTAATGGTATGAGGTTTTAATTTAGGTGTTTTAACTTTGTACTCAGAATCCCCTTTGTCTGAGATGTAGTCAGATGTGAAATATCTAAAGGTAGCTGGTTTTTCCCTTGAATATTTTTGAGGTGGTTTGGGTGTCTTGGGAAGTTTGGGAGATAACACAAGGCATTCTTTCACTTCTCCCCCGAGTTAGCTTTGTTGACCTTCCAGTAAAAAACTTGAGGAATATTTTTGGACAGCTGATCAAAATGCATTTTAGGTCATGGATGCAGTATCCAGTGTAACAGAACAGAATAGTATTACTGAAAGTTCAAACCAGCCTTCAGCTGTGTAATGTGACAGTCACCCTCCCCCAGCATGTGCTCTGTGGTAGAGCACCAGCTAATTAATAATGAGCTCCTAGTCTGCAATAATATATTTTGCTTCTTTTATATGAAGTAAGCATCATAGATTTCTACCCCTGACCACTCCCCTCATATGGTGCATTCTTATTTTAATACTTGATCTTTCAAGTTACTGCTTAGGGAATTGAAAAGAAGAAATTTCTTCCTCCATATTAAGGCACCAATTTTTTTTAAATACACTTTATTGTTTTGGCTTCTGCTTAATGGTTCTGCAAGAGTGTTTCCAGGTGTTTTTATATTTAATATATAACTTTCTTTAGCAACATAAACCCCTGTACTGTGTACTCTCATTTCCATTTGACACTAAAGAGAAATTAGTATTTTGCAAGACCCCTCTGTTCCTGAGATTTTAGCCCTGCCTGTCTGAGCCAGTCACCTAGTTGGAATGCTTTTAAATTAAACCTGTATGAGATATATATATATATATATCTTCTTTTATTATTAATCTGAGTCTACAGTGAAGAATTAGGAAGTTTTATTAGAATAAGGCAGACTAAATTTTGTGACCAGTTTTTTGAAAATGTTAGTGCAGGAGAATACAGAACCTTTCTCTCTGCTTTTTGTTCCGTGCGCTGTAGCGGTACAAGCGTGCCCTATGATCAGAAGAAAACACATCCCTCTTAATAAGAGTGTGATTAATTGAATTATTTTTTCAGGGAATTAACTACTTTATATTCAAAATGTTAGTGATGCTTAATTAGGTAGGTCTCCCAGTTATATTTGCCTCTGTCCCTGAAGAGCTTTTGAATTCTAGCAAAGTCCTTATGGGCCAACCTGGAAACTTGAAAACGTGTTCTGCATTGCTCTGTGATTTCACTGGGAGTTACTGAGAATTGTTGCATGCCTATTTTAAGTATAGTAAGATAAAGAGTAGGTGCTAGGAATTACCAGCCAAGCAGAGTTGTGGAAAGGTGCTTGCTGTAAGTGTCTGTGTACCAGGCACTGATGACAAAGCATCTTTTACTTTTTTTTCTAATCAGAAGCTAATTGACTCAGAGAAAAATGTGTCATGGTCAGAGATCACCTAAGAGTGGGTGTGTAGAATGGATGGGTTTGTGCTCGTGATACTTTTGTGATGGTAACAGAGGTGAAGAAGGATTTTTTTCACATTTATTTCAAATCCCTTTGAGTATTTGTGTCATTTAGTTTCATTTGAAAACCAGATTGCTTCTGACACTGTAATTTAGGATTTCATGGACTGGACTGGTGTTACTTTTATTGTTTGACAGCTGACCATAGACCTGTGAGAATATGTAAAGCAAATGTGTCATCTGCTACCTGCAGTGACTCTTGCAGGCTGTGGTCAGGACCAGAGCTGAGGTTTTGTACCAATATACACAGGCCTGACTTTTTTTTTCTGTGATCACTTTGTGTTTGGAAGATCAAGGGGGTTAAATTTAACTTTTAGCTATATAATTGTTTAAATATGTCTGTAAATGAGCTATGTTGGGACTATGCTGTTACATATTTCTTTCTTGAAGAGTGTGGCATACAGAGTTTAGAAGCAGAATTCAGAGATTATTTTAGTGTCCCTTATGATATAGAAGAAATACAAACAGTTGTAAGAGAAGAGAGTAAGCAGGAAGCTGAACCTTCAGGGACTCAGATATACACATGCATGTCCTAAAGATGAGGGGTCATAAAGGGCACAGCAGACTAGTCTTGACAGTGTCCATTAAAGAAACCTTCAGAAAGTGTCAGGATAATGTGACTTTGCACCCTGTATCACACAAAATCTGCAGTAATCGGGTCCAAGTGCTGAGAAAAAAGTTATGTTTTTTTTTTTGTCCCTCAGGCATAAAAAAAAGTGACTGTTTTTAAGTGATTGTCTTTCTCCAGATGTTTTGAATTGTATTTAATTGACTATCATGTGGAAAACTTGTATGGTATAGCACAAAAGCATTGTGTGAGGTTATCAGCGTTAGGGACATCTTGTTTTTGGTATCATTCTTTCACAAGCAACTGCCTCTTCCTGATATGACTGCATGCATCCTGTTGTAAAAGCTGTAAGCTGACAAGAATGGCTGCTAATAATTTGGTGTATAGAGCAATTTAAAAATGTTGCTTCTTCCAGTGCAAGCTTCCAAAGCAATGAGTCTTCTGAGAGTGTTTGAGAAAAGGGGGTGTTCCATCATCATTGTTCTTTTATTATCTTGTCAGACACTGAGGGTAATAAACTGAAATTTTCAGAATTTTTATTTTTCCTTGAAGCTATTGAAATTATTGTATAATGATATGAGGTTTTAATTAAGTCCGGTGTCTGAAATTTATATTCAGAATCCCCTTGGTTTCAGGGTAAAAGAGGGGAAGTCAAAGGTACAGTGCAAGATAATTTGTTTCACTTGATGCCTACAAAAAAGGAAAAACACTTTCTGCTAAAATTTTTGAGCCTATAGGCTGTCAAATTATGTTTGTTAGTCTGAATTTAACGCACATATTTACTTGAATAATTGGCTTCAGGGATTTGAAGTTTTTGAGTGCAGAAGAAGGATTTCCTCCAAGAGACTTCATTAATATCCTCCTGTGTTTCTTTTGAGTCTGGGAGTTCTTGTGGTTTGTGTGTTGGGGATTTTTTAATGTTTTGTCTTCTTGTTCTCCTTATCTTTGTTCATAACATTAAAAATGGTGGCGTCTTAACTTTTTGTCACTGAAACATACGTGAAGATCTTTGCTTTGAGAGATGTTGGGCCATGAAAAAAGTGACAGCAGTAAAAGTATTAATGGTTTCCATCAGGAAGCACTAAATTAGAGCTCCTCCTTCAGGGAAAGGAGTCAAAAACGTGGATGGCTTAGGAGAGAATGTGGTCAGTTGATGGGAGCAAAAATCTGCTGAATACTGGAGATATGTAATATGGGTGACTTGCAGAAGTTCTAATTATTAACACAGATGCCCTGAAAAGTCCTGAGGAGTATGTGGAACATTTAATGGCTTTGGATGTCATAGAATAGTGAGTTAATTTAAATAGGTGCTTGTTGTTTTCTTTGTCACAAATACGAAAACTGTTAACCTGAATAGCTGTCAAAAAAGTAATGGCAAACTATCAGTTGAAACAACTGAAATTTAAAAAGGATTTTATTAAATCTCTTACAAAATCCTGTAGAATACACTTGTTCTCAGTTAAGGACAGAGAAATTTAAGATTCTCTAGGCTTTGTATTGGGCTTAATATGAGATTAAATTTGAGGAGGGCAGGAACAAAAAGAATTATTGTAATTGCTAAATGACTTTTTTCCTTCAAGGAAAAAGCTAATGATCAGTGTTTCTATTTATCACTGCTAATTCAGTATCTTCAAGAAATAATAAAATGTGCTGTTGAAAGGATTGGAAATTTTAGATTGCGTATTGGAGTCATTTAGATGCCGTATGCAAAATAGGAGGCAAGTACCTTAAAAAACTGATGGTTTGTTCAGGAGGTGAAACAGGGTAATGGGAGAGCTGCGTATTTCAGCTACTGCTCCTGTCATGGTATTCTGATGCTCCTGGTGACTCCTGGTTGAATTTTTTCCTAGGCATATCTCCAAAGGAGACTTGGATTCCCGGTGGGATGAAATGTAACCCGATATCCCCAGTTACCCCCAGGCTGCCTCGCAGTAAATCTGCCCGCAGATCCCCTCCGCCTGCCCTACCTGGGACGCGGCTCTGCTGCAGTGCGGTGCTGTCTCTTGTGCCTCTGTAGTTTTCCCCTGGAAAAAACTCCTTTTTGCTGAGGAGTTGGACTCCTGTCCTGTCAAGCCTAGTGGTGACATCCTTGTTTTTACAGTTCTCTCCTGAGGATGCCCTGGAACTAGTCCGTGCACCCCGCTGTGGTGACACGCGTGTGTACAACAGTCCCGTGTTAGCACAAGGTGCTTATGTAAAACTTGCACCAGACTCCACCAGGAAGTGGCAGAGGCATCGCCTTGAGAAGCAGCGAAGGGAGAAGGGATCGGAAGGTTCCCACTACGAAGAGACTCAAGTAAAAATTGCTTTTCCGTAAAAGCTGAGGAGGGAAGGACTTGGCCCGAGTGCGGAGGTTGTGATCCGAGCCCAGATCCCCCGTGCAGCCCCGCTCGGAGCCCCCGCAGCTCCCTCTGGTGATCCCGGCGTGCCCGTGCAGCACCGGCCTTGGCTGAGCCTCCCATTGAGCCGAACCATCAGCTCCTGCCACAGGGCTGAAGAAACGCTTCAGAGCAAGCCGAGGCTGCAGCCAACCTGGTGTTACTCTTGGGTGCTCTTGGGTTGTTCTGCCTTTTTGTTTTATTCTTTTCACCACCTAATTTTTGTCTCGGGGGAGATGCAAGTCATTAAAGGATCTGCAGACTGTCCTGTTAGCACTGGCTCTAGGCAAGCATAACCAGTGTGATTGCATGAGATAAAAGGATTCCAGCTCTGGCTGGGTTGCTGAGAAGCAAGTGAAGCATGGTATGGGGAAGAGGGAGGAACAAAGATAGTGTGTATATGAAAATTTTAATTCTGTATTCTGTAGCCTGTTTTATTTATGTTATTAAAATACGGAGAAATGGTGGAACTAAATTTAAACATAATCTGAACAGTAATAGTAAAGAAATGGTTTTGCAAGTAGTAAAACTTGGAGAATTTCCATTTCCCTTATTTTTCAACTCTTCTGTTATTCCATGGTCTGTTAGAATGTCCCCTCTTCACAGTGTGTTTCTCTTCAGTTCTCTAAGGATCTTAAATGCTGTGCCAGCTGTGGCCAGGCTGAGCACAGGTGCCTGCTGACTGCCCAGGCATCCCCCAGGACCTGCTGCCTCTGGTCACTGCAGGGCAGTGCTCTGCCCAGGGCTTCTTTGCAAATGTCGGGTCAAAAATTCTGCAGCACTTTTAGGAAAACTCAGAAATAGCTGATGCATTTGCTACGGTACTTGGTTGAAACTGGCCAATATAATCAGAAGCTGTTAATGAGGGAGAATAGGCTGTGGTCAAGTAAACCTCATTTTATTAAAAAAGTAAGTTATAATGCTGTGGAAATAGACGGTTCTATCTTCAGGATTTTAATGCCGAAATTGATAATGCTCTAATCTAATATCAGCAAACTCTTATTTTCTGGTTCATTTAATTTTATTAAAATAAAACTTAAAGTCAGGGTGATTTAAAACTGCATTCAGTTTCTTAATTTGCTTTGCTTTTAATGTATTTGGCTTGATCTAAATATCATGTTAGGCTGGAATTCATTCAGCAAAATAAATATATCTTCATTTTGATGAGGCCTGCTTGTAAGTGTATGGGAAGATAGTTGGAATTTCTTCCTTGTGTCTTTTTCTTTGTAAGATAAATTAATACAAATTTATCTAAAGCCTTTTAAAGCCCATTTGATGCTCTTATCTGTGCTTAATGGATCAAATTTTTTAACAAGTTTTAAGGGCTGAATTTTTCTGTTATAAAACCTACCACAATATTGCTGGGTACTGGCTGAGTAGTTCTCAAAAATTTTTACCTGCTTTTCAGTCATTTAGTCTTGGAATGAAATGTTAATGAGAAGATGATCTGATAAACTTGAAAACTTTCTATGCAACAAACTCCTAATTGAGGATATTCCTTCAGATCTGTGCAAGGCACCTAGTTGGTTTTTGTAGGCTGTCTTGCATGCATGTAGATAATGCCTACGAGCAAGCCACAAAGGTTTTGGTGTGTTGTTTTTCTAAGGCTTGAATGACTAATTTTCTGAAGGTGTAGGGAACAACAGCCTTTCATGTGAAGTTCCTTTTGTGCTTGTTACGACTGTTGGAAGCAGGAGAAAGTAGCACAGACTAAAAATCAGAGTTAAAATCTGATAAGGAATCCTCCAGGCTTCTTACCTGGAAGAGTTGAGATCACAATTCTTGCTTCTCTCTTACCTGTGCTTCTCTGCTTTTAATTCTTCGTGGTCTCCTCTGCTTAGTCTTAGTGGCTTATAAGATTTTTCAGAGGGATAATTAGCTTATCTTAAAATAGTCTGATCTGGTGGCAGTATTGGGACAATGACGGGATGGCCGGCCCAGCCCCAGTCACATGCAGTGAACCACAGAGATGTGTCAGTGTTTGGGCCCACTGAGCAGGAAGGGAGGAGTAGGTGAAAATCTTTCAAAGATATAAGTGGACCTTGAATGTGAATGATTCATCTCACCTGTGTTAGGATTTACACATGTTTTCCTTCAGGAATTTGACAACAGCTTGATAAAGTAACTAGAAAGGAGCTTCTCCTTGGTTTCAGCCAAGATAGGAGTGGAATAGAAACAAAATTCAGTTGCAGTTCAGTTCCTTTCCTTGGGTTGTTTTTTATATTTTTAGCTTTAGTGTCTGGCTTTGTTTATCAACCCTTACACGTCAGAGAGTGAGCTTCATCTTACCTCAAATGCCTTCTGTCAAACTTGCCAGCATTTCAAATCTGACACCTTTAAAGTTTGAAGTGTCTGACCACTAACATTTGTACTTCCTTGAGACTCTGTCTCTGGGTTTCATACTTTCTGTAGTTGTCTTGTTCTCTTTCTTAATTTCCATCTCCTTAGACAAATACAAATTTGGACAAAGGTGCAGTTGCATGTGTTGAAGGTACAACAGTTCTGAGGGGCAAACTGTACATGTAAAATGCCTTTCTTGGAAAAGCTTCTGCTGCAGTTGCTATTGTGGTTGCTACAATCTTGAACAAGGGATTAGAGTACTTTTTGTTTCTTGTTACTATGCAGGGAAAGGAACTTGATCTACAATACATTCAGGATGTTGCTTGTGGTGTGATTTATTCTGTGTTTTCTGAAAGATGTCCCTTTGTTTGGATTTCAGTAGAAGAGTACTTTTTCTGAAAAATCATAATCTCCCTAAAGTTATGTGCCATTACCATGCTTTTTTTGTTGATTAAAAAAGGATTTCAGCATTCAGTTTTCTAGTCACCATTTGATGAAATAGTTGGCTCATGCTGGGACACTCCAATACTGGCTACTCTTGACTTTGAGGAGAAAATGTAGTTCTGTTATTTCAGTGTGTAAAAAGCTTTTTAGGGAATGCTTGTTCTCTTTTTGAGTTGTTAGCTATTAATGCTATAGTCTAATGAAACTGCTTTTAAATTCTGTATTTCCATTTCTCAGACCCTGCAAAACAATCTTATCAGAGATGCCTTTACATTAGAGTTGTAGACCTTCATTGAAAAACTAATTTGGATTCTGCAAGATATAGTTAAAAAATATTCTCCTGGTGCTATTTGAGTTCTGCTTCCAGGTGGATTTGATGCACTACCTCCATGCAGGAAGTGAGAAAAGTTTTAACTATACATTAATGTCTTGCATATGCTGCAATGTTCCTTGAGCTTTTCCTGTAAATGGCTGTAGCCAGGCAAGTCCTGTGTGTAGTTTAATGTTTAACTCTGGTTTTATTTTGCTGCTGTTGCTGGTGCTCTTACATATGGAGGTAGAGTTGTGCTAAAACGGAGGCTGGGATGTGGAACTGCCTCTCTTCCTATTTAAGCTGTTGATCCCAAAAGCTTGGTCTAGGCATGATTTTAGTATGGTGTAGTGTGTTACTAAATTTTTGTAGGAAACTACTTTACAAAGTTTACTTATGCCAGTGAAACTTCCTAGACTACTTTATCTGAAGTCAGCTTCCAGTGGGATTTGGGGCATTTCTTGTAATGCTTGGTTCTTTGTGTTGTGTGTGTGGAGTTGGTTTTTGTTTTTTTATCTTTCTTTTTTTTTCCCTGGTTTCTCCCACATTCATTAACTGTGCTTACAATGAATTTTCAGTGAATTAGTGTCAATGTTCCAGCAAAACCCTTGGCTGTACTGATGACGTAAGTGGTGGAGATCTTATTCTGGAATTCTTTCTACTGTCTCCTTGTGTCTGTTAGACCTATTTAGATGAAAATGCTGTAGGCCAATGGCATTGCCTGTGTGCTTGTTTCCTGCTATAATATTAATGTTTATATCTTAGAAGTATTAGTAGAGAACTTGTTGGGAGGGGAGGTCTAGCAAAGAAAAGCTTCCTGTGGATGACTTGCTGTAGTGGTGAATTCTGACAGGGTTCCCATGGTAGTGGATGTGTTTTCTTTAATACACATTACTCAGATCTTGCTATTGTCTTCTTTATAATACAGCGTGGTGGCTGTATTATTGTCAATACACAAGTTGCCTTAGCAAAACCTTTTGAAGCACTGTAAAAAAATACATGAAACCATGTTTGGCAAAAAAATGCTGAAGGATTTTAATGGTTCCTGAGTGTGCAGGGAACAGTCTTTCTCTCCTTTTGGCAATCTCATAAACTTTTGAATCCAAGTCTTTGTCTCCTTCTCCTCTGCTGTATTCCTATACAAAATTAAATTATCTAACTTTTATTTTAGCAATAGGAGACAATTTGAGCATAATTAAAGCAATGTATCTGTCTAAATGAGTGATACCTAATTGGATTAGCATTGTTTAGAGGAACATGTGTGAAGTCTTTCTTTGTGAATCTGTACGTTTTTCTTCTAGATGTACAATAAATATTGAAGTCTCACTGCTCAATCTAATGAACATAGCTTTAGATCTGCACTTTGATTACCACTCTCAGCTTCCAGTGGGTTGAGATGCTGTTCTGCAATTTCAGCCATTTCAGCCTTCTTACTGCCTGGGGTTCATACTCTGCCTCTGGGGAGATGCACTGGATCTGGAGATGGTCAGAGTCATTTGGATAATTAAGAATGATAATATCCACACCAATTTAAGAAATTTTTTAAAAAATTGGTTCTGAGTTCTAGTGCTCTTTTGCTAGTCTCAAGCAGTTTATATATGAAATCTCCTAAACCAGAAGGTCCTTCACCCAGATCTGAGGTCTGTGTATCCCATAAATAGGCTTTGCCTATTTTTCCTGTACAGTACTTTCCTGGGCTGATCTTAATAACACTGTCATTTGAAAGACTTGGCAGGACACTACACTGAAGAGCAATACAATAGGAAAAGTATTACTCATTGGATCTGTCTTCTGGTTTAATCTAAATTTGGGGAGATAGTCTGTCTGTTCAGCTAGAATTCCTCAAATCCCCTCTTAGAATGGCAGTAAAGCTGTTTTCATAAATGTATATAGGTAGATGTATGCAGGACATCTTTAAACTCATTTAATGTAGCTGTGGCATGTTAGGATAGCACAAAGAAAGCATTTGGTTCATTATCCTACTGCTTGAAAATCCATCATTTCACAAAATGCTCGTTAGTTGTAGCACCTAAATGGGGCAAACCTGTTTCTTAATGAAGAATGTGTTTTCAGTGTCATATTTGTCATCATTAAGGCTTTGGGAAACTGGGTTAATATGTTCAGTGGTGATTATGCACTAGCAAGATGAGGATGGCAGTGCCACCTGCATTTTGAGGCGGATACATCTTCCCACGTGGTTTCATGTGGTTTATAGCTGTGAATTCCTGTCTCAGCTTTTCTTCACATCTTTGGTGGGACAGTTCTGAAATTATTTGATGTGTTCCAGTAAAGCAAATGACAGCACCCACCAACTTTTATTTTTCCCCTTTGTTTCTTTATTAGACGTGTTTTAGTTGTTTTTTGTGTGCTGTGAGAATATACTAATGTTTTTTGATTTAGCAAGTGTTGCTGCGTGAAATGCCTTCAAAAGTAGATTAATGTGGCAAATTTAAATCAGTCATCCTTAAAAACCTGACGTCTTGTTTATGTATTTAATTTAGGTGATTGAACTACAATGAAGCTCGTGTCTTTCAGTTAAACTTGAGTTCCAAAACTTGTCTGTGGTCTGGACTTGATGTCTCTGTTCTAAGAACTATTTGGCTCAGATGACTTTTAACAAGTTGGGAAAACCAGGGAATGTAACAATTTTATTTAATTTTGGTATCTGTAGGTGACAGAGGCTTCTTAAGTGCCCAGCATACAGGTCTTGTGTCATAATGGCTGGATGATGATGATGATGGTAGTTTCTACCTGTTGTAGTTTCACCTGACCAAATGGATGCCTGACTCTGAGAGTTTTAACTGAGGACTGTATTCTGCCAAATATTATTTCCATCAGCTCTTACTATTTATAAATATGCAAGATAAAAAATCAGGAATAATTTTCTAGTCCAAGTACTGTGTTTTTTCATTTGTTTTCAGTTCTCTAGTTGATACCTGTAGGTTAAATTAAAAGTGCACGTTGTGCCCTGGAGGACTTTAGTGCCTCAAACTTGCCTGCTAATCCATTAGATCAGCAACACGTTACTTCACTGGCAGACCTTGCCTTGTTTTGAGTATTTTTCCCATTGAGAAAATTGAAGATGGGTGCCTTGCCTTTGAAATAGTGGATTCCTTGCTGACCCAGTGCAAGTGTCTTAATCTGTATCTCCCTGCCCAGATGCCGTGTAACCACCTCGTGCTCTGTCCTCTGTCAGTGTGGCAGGGCAGGAGCTGTGTAGAGGAGGTGTGGTGTGATGTGTCACTTGGCTAAAAGCAAGTGCTGTAAGCAGCTGAAACTGTGCTGCCTGTGTTGAGTTTTGGTGTGATGATCTCGATGAGTGAATATGTCGAATTTCAGCTGTGTATTCTCTATAATATTTTTTAGACAGTTGCAAGTAAACAAGAAGTGTTTCTACCGCCCCACCTTCTGTCTTTCTCTGCTATTTTTTTGAGCTTTCTTTCATTTCACTTCCTGGTGGGTAGATGGCGAGTTCTCTGGCAATTATATCTATTAAAGGGCTGGTGTATTCTCTCCTGAGAAAGCAAGTGATGTGGATTCTACTCTGGGCAAGTATATCTTCTTTTACTTATCTTAATATCTTCTATCTTCAGTATGTCTTCTAGTGTTTTCATGAAGGCAGTTCTAGATCTGTCAGCTGGGTATGTTGCATTAACAGATTTTTGTTTCTTCTTTTCACCTGGGGTCTTGAAAAGCAGGTGCTCCAAAATTAGCTACCAACACTTTTGGAGAAATAAAACAATTATCTGATCTAAAAGTCAGAGCATCTGCGTATTTTTACATTGTGCAAGTTCTACTTTGATTGATAATCATGTTGGATAGGTTTTGATTTCTGCCTGTTGTTGATGGTTTTTGTTTGCTTCTGAAGTAAGAGTAACCTGTAGCACTTCACAGCTGCAGATACTTTAATTCCAAGTCCTTCGTCAAGGTCAGTGGTGAAGGATTTTTTTTGTGCATTGTATAATATTGAGCATTTATTATTCTTAGTCAAAACTTGTTTCATATGATGTGTAAGACTATAACTCTCCTCTGTAGCACAATAATATTATTTACTTACAGAAGAAGTACTGTTTATTTAGTTTTTACTGTACTGATAAGACTTGGAAGCTGCTTTTTAATTGTACAGTCAGAAACATGCTCTTTAAAAAGATGAAAAACGTATTTTCTGTAGACAAGTTGTATTTGTAGATTCCTCTTCCTAGTTTTGTCTTCGTATGGAAGTTTACTGGTTCAGTTACTTCATGACTTTTCTGTGCTTTTTTATTTTTTATCAGTGCAGCTCTTGGTTTTATTTTGCAAAAGGAATCCGATGTATGTGTGAGTTACTGAATACTCCTGGTGTGCTGGGACTTTTGGTGTTCTTCAGTACTGGGACTTTGCTAATAGAAGGTCAGAGTGGTTTGCACCTCTTAGGTCATCAATGTGGAAAAAAAATCAAATAAGATGTAATGAAGAGATGAGTTCAGCCCTGATGCAGATAGGAAAGCAATGGCTTAAATATTCAAGCAGTAACAAGTCAAATGCCAGGTTGGGAACACGGCAATTCAGCCGGGCTCACGTTTGTGACAGCTCTGCAGAGGTGAAGAATGCTTCTTGAGGAGGATTTTTTTCTTTCCTCTTTGCAGCGACAGCTTCTGTGCTCCCCTGGGTTGGGGGGTGGGGAACTCTTCCCAGCAGCTGCACAGAAATCTGAAGTGTGAGGATGGCCCAGATTCGATGCTGGAGCTTCAGGCAGAGTTCTGCTGTGTGTTAGCACTTGGTCCATGTGATGCTGTTTGACCAGATAAAGGCTCTCAATCATGTGCTAATGTGTGACACAAAATGAATACGTATTCTGTGTGCAGCTGATAGAAGTGTTTCTCCTGATAAAAAAATGTCTCTGCTATATTAGAGATGATTTTATGCCTCTAACATGGTCCCTTAGAGCAGAAGTTCTAATGTCAAAATGAAACCTGGTCAATGTATCAGGACCGTACTGCTGACATCTTATAGTTTGGTGCTTAACCTTTGGATGACTAAAGGTGTTATAATAATTTCCTTCTTTAAAACTGTGGTATTCTGTATCTTTTTGTCAGTGTATTATTTGATAAATGTTGGTGTGCTCTGCAGAGTAATTAAGGGAGGACTCTGAATAATGAGCTGGTTTAGAGTATCATCTGCTCTAAATCCAGGCATGCCTCTACCTTTGCCTCTCCCTGTTCTCTTGGTATGCCCATAGCAGACCTTTATTTGGGGAAGCTGGTTACCTGCTGGTAGTGCTGTCTGGTTTCTAGCTCTCCCCAGCTAGGAAAGGGAAGACCAGTGCAGTATGAACCATCACAGAAATTCTGTTCAAGAGGAGCAGTGACTGTCAGAATGTCCTTCTGGGTTGCAGCTAAAGTAGGCCTGTGAGAACTTTCACCTACCCCCTGTGGATATGGTTGCACTGGACTAGCAACAGTCCAAGATTTTTATGTGGGCTAGTTGCCTAAATATTTACCAAAGGTCTGTATGATTCCCTCTGCCTCCAACGTCAGTGCTTGTTGTGATTACACCCTTACTGATAAGTGTTTGAATTAGGCTTTCCTCTGTGCTTAGGAGAAGAAAAGGATTAATGCATATTCCTCCAGCAGAATGCAGATAACCTCTCTTGACCCTGGTGGTCAGGTCTATTCCCCTTTTATCTTGCACTCTCCAAGGCACCAATCTAAAGCCATGAAACACATGGTCTGAAATGTCCCTGTATTGGTTTAGAGGCTGCTTTTAGAAGAGTTTGCCTTCCTTTCCCCATTAGGCAGACATTCTCTGCAGTGGTGTCCTCTTGTAGTATGACGCAGGAGAGCTTTACAACAGAGGATGATGAAATATTTTTAGGGTGTGCTCCATTAATTTTGACAACTCAGATTTGTTTGTGCTTTTTATATGCCAGTGTGTGTATTTCTAGATATGTCAATATATATGTATAGACAATATGTGGGATTTTTTTAATATGTCAGTGTTTTTTATGGAGAACACCTGCTCTGAAATTGTTACAACAATATGCAATGATGCTTATTTAAAATGTGTTCTAGTAGTTGCTGTGTACTCAGGCAGTTTAATAAACCAGTAAAAGATTTCAAATGTAGTTGAGTACTCTACCCAGTTAATGACACTTAGTGTTAGGAATTTCATCAATCTTAACATGTTGCATATAGACTGAAATTGTGTGACCTTTTCCTTAAACTTTTATAGCAAAAGACTATGACAAAGCCATTTGCTTTGGAGTTTTGAATCTGAAAAATTCATAATATAGATAACTTAAATGCAAGGCTTGCATGTGTGTGTTAAAATAGTAAATGGGTTAAAGTAGCACAGGCATACTTTGTACTGTTGGCATAGTTTTCCCCTTCAGATGGTAGTTTGGAATGTGAAGCCTCTTCCTATATGTGCTGGAGCAGAGCTAAACTCTAATGTCACTTACAGGAGGAATTTAATACAAACAGCTTGTGCAGAACTGACCTGCTGCCATGGTAGCATGTAATATATTTAGCATGTGTCTAGTAACCATGTGATCTTTACAAGTGAAAAAAACAGAGAAGCTCGCAAAAGTTAACATTTCTCTGAATCTTTTCAGAGTTCTGTTAGTTAAATAAAATGTTATCAAACTATTTAAAGAGACTCGGTTTGTAACTGGGATGTAACCAACTCAGAATTTGGAATGCTGCAGCAGTGTTTCTGCATGTCAGTGTAAGAAAGACAGAATTCAAAAGAAGTTAGATTTTTTTAATCCACCATAATTTTTGGAGTGTTTTATTTGGGATTTTTTGGCTCTTATGTTTCAGTTTTCTGCTGCCATGATGACCAAGGATTAAATTTTAAATGAAATCTGAAAATAGCAATCTGATCCTCAGGTACTTAATCTTTAAGAAAACCCACAAATGTGAATTTTGGCAGTGCTGTATAATTGTCAGAATGTCTTGGTATCATCTGTGCTTAAAAGCTAAAGTGTCACTTACATGCCTTCTGCAGATTTTACAGGACACCATTTGGGAGATGATAAGTAGGGAAGAGTGGCACACAATAAGTCCTCTATCAAGACAACATTAAAAAGTGGATAATCTCCTTAATGGAATATAATCTCACTTATGCAAAATCGTAATAAAATTTAGTATTTTCCCTGCTGATTTGTTGCAGAAAGTGTGATGTTGATTTTGGTTTACAGTTTCAGGGTTTTTGATGTCTTGTGCTGAGCAGAGAGGGTGAGGTGATTTGCTCATCATCCATGTTTTGTTGCACAGTCCCATTTTCCCTGTGATGGTAGCGTGGTTCTTGTGTGGCAGCTGTGGGCCCAGGTGAGTGGAAGTCTCCTGGGCTGGAGCTAAGCAGCAGGGTGGAGCTGTAATAATCAATGTAGGACATGGTGTTTCTACCAACACATTGCTAAAGGTTTTCCTTAGGCTCAGGCTTGCATGATTGCATTCCTCAAGATGGAAAATTCAAGTGGTTTCTGAATTCTTTGGGAGTTCTTTTCTTTCCCAAGTCGGGTGGTCCCCATATCCTGCCAGTGAGGCTTGGCTGAAAGCAGAGGAATGAAGGGATCCACCTTCCCCCAGCTATGATTTTAACATACCTTTTCCAGCTATGAGCTTTTTCCATCTCTTCTTGTTGAGAAGTCCATGTAGGCATTCTGAATAATCTGTTCTTAGATTCTGGGTTTTTATTGTATTCTAGATGCACTGTCATTATGGACCAGTGAACTCCTTCAAAGATTGAAGACATTTTCTCTTGATTTCTGCAGTTTTGGTAGATACTGCATTTGCAGAAAAATTGCAAGGAAGCACAGCAGATTTTATGTACTTCAAGGATACACATAGTAAAGTAGCATTAAAGTGTCTTAAACATTATAGAGAACTGAAATTTATTCCATAAAGCATCCGTTATGTATCTTAGCATATGTCCTGTTTCTAGCCCTGCAAGGTGTAGTTGTCTTTGAAAGCATGGTTGGTCTTTTTAAGTGGTTCAAAATAGCAATAATCTTCCTGTAGAAGCTCCTGAGCTAATGCCATACGAAAACAAAAAGGTTCCTTTGGAGTTCCCATTTTGGTTTTTCTGTAGCAGCCTGGATCTGAGACACTGTAGAACCACCAGTGGAAACTTGGACCTCTAGCAAAAGCTGTAGCCTGTTTGTAGTGGGTTAGTCAGTGCTATTGACAAATATTTCTTCAGTTTCATGATTTACTCTTCCTCATGGCTGTTCTAAATAACTCTTTTACAAGAACACGGAGACCTGTGCTTAAGTGATTTAATTTTCAGAAGGCAAAAGAATATCATGTCCATCCTTGAAAGACCTTCCCTTAAGGTGAAATCCTCAGAAGTGAATGCAAATCGCTTTCTTTTTAATGCCTGTTTGAATCTACTAAATCTAAAATGCTAGGTCTGTGTCTTTGTTCTGGGTTTTGCAGCATCAAATTAGATAAAATGGCACAGACAAACTTATTAACTCTTTCTGCTGCTGTCCTCTGTCACAGCTCTGCTTTTGAGGACCTGCTCTTTCCTTTAGTGCCTTTCTTCCAGGTGTGCATGGTGAGAATTTTCCCTGAAGGAACTGGACTCATTCAAAAGAGTACAAAGCACTGAGACTTGGGACCATCACTCCTCTGTATGGGATTTTTACGGGGATATTACCATCCTGTTCAGGAGTATTGTGGCTTCTGTTCCACCTAGGCAAGGGCACCCATTTCACTTAAATGAGATTTTTGAATCAGAGGATTGTCTAAATGCACTAAATAATTCTTCCTTTCCATGCCCAAGCTGACATCTTGCAGCTAATGCAGATGGAACAATTTGGCAGCAGTAGGGTGTGAGAGCAGAAGTCTTGGTTTACTCTGTTTAAACCAAAGCTCAGTGCTGCTTTAAATGTTGTTATTCCTGTGCAGTGGATCTGGTTCATGCATGTAGATCTCTTCCTGAACTGTGCCGTCATGGTGGTCTTAAGAATTTATATGGTGCTCTTTCTGTTGTGGAATACTAAAGGGTTTGTGTTGTTTTGGGTGAGTGAAGCTTGCAAAGGGGAGTGCCTGCAGCCTCTGAAGGCTTGCTGAGGTTGTTAATCAGATATTACCATCAAAATGAAGTACATTCAGTGGCAGACAAAGAGGAAGGAAACCTGCCAGAAGCTAGAAGGAAGAATCTCCACAAGTGTTGGTTGATGTAACATGTTAAGAGTGGTGTCTACTAGAAGTACAGGGTAAGCTTGTTTTGATTCCTATCTTCCTTTGAAAGCAGGAAAATGTTTATAGTGTGGAGAGTGTCTCCACCCCTCCCTCAGTGAAGCTGTGTGCTGGAGAAAATGATGACACTGGATGTTGGTGAATTCTTACAGATCTAAACATAGCCCATAATCATAGGTGTGTCTGTGCAGGGGTAAAAGTGTATGAGCTCCAGATGAAATCGTAAGATCAAGTTTTGAGAACTAGGTCCAGCTTAGTGCTCAACCTTCTGGGCTATACTAAGAAATCTTTGTTTCAAATCTCAGTTTAAAAATCTGTTAACTTGGCAGCAGGATGGAGTCTGCTAAAAAACCAACAATCTGTGGTTCGTCTGAATGCAGGGAGTGAATTGCTGCAAAGATCTATTTCTCCCAGTTCGAAGACAGAATTTTGAAGTCACAGTGTTTTGTTTTCAATTTGCTTCAAGCAAGTCTGAAAGCATTTCCTTACAGCTTCTGTAATCCTACCTCAAAGTCGAGGATATGAGGTGAGAATTGAGGGAAAAGTAGAACTCAGTCATCAATACAGTTTCCTAATTAAAATCCACTTCACTGATTCCAATTCTCACGAGCTGTCAGGAGTATCTTGTATTTTGGCATACAGCTGTTCCAGTGTTTGCTCTGAGTTGTCTGTTTAGTTTTTATTAAGCAATGTGTGGCCTCATGAGCAGGACTTGCAAAGCATCGTGAAGGAGCAGAACAGGAGGGATCTGGAAGCTGGAAGTTTCTTGCAGTATGATTTGTAGCCAGTAGGAGTTTTGGTGCTGTGTATCCATGTTGCAGTGGGGTGATTCACTTTGTCAGGCTGGTATAGAAAAGCAGGTATATTCAAAGGTACACCAGTCCTGGAGGAGAAAACACATTTTCAGTACAGGCCAGGGCAGCAGTAATAGAGCTGAAGAGGCCCTGGGTGTGCTGTCCCTTCCAGGCTGGGTCTTTGCTGAGGCAGGTGAAATTGGAGAGGAGAGCACTGCTGTCTGCTGTTTGCCAGCTTGCTGTCAATATTTATTGCTTCAGCTGCTGCAAGGCTTCCAGTCAGCATGTGAGAGAGAAATGCTTTAATGTTCTGAAGGCCCAGAGTACTCAACAATGAAGTCTTTTTTAAGAGGAGGTAGGATTTCTTGCAGGTGCAAGAATGCTTCTCAGCAGGTTCTTGAAGCTGTGTATAAATGTGTCAGTTTGCTGTGGTTTACTTTTGTTCATATAACGCCAAATAATCATGTTAACCGGTTATTTACGTAGAATGACTAAAATGAGGTAATGTAAAATAATTAAGTTAGCATCTGATTCTAGTATACAGAATCCACTTTAATAAATGTGTTTAACATCTAATATCTGAGTGGGTTTTTTCCCCACAAGTACATAGGGTTTTTCAGAAATACAAAATTCATTATCATATGAGAAAGGAACAGAGAAGATTGTAGATGCTTTCATGTGTGCTCTAATGCTACTGGTAGATAAATGAAAATATTTTCTTTGTCTAAATAAGTTTGTCACTACATGAGGAGTACACCAGCTTGGTCTCGCTTCTCCCAGCTCACGGGTTGACTGAGGTGTGTGAACTTCCACGCTTTCAGCTACCAGGGCTAAAGGCAGCATCCAGATTTTATTAAGGAATGCAACTGCTCTTAACCACAATACACCTTGAAGAAGTGATTCACAACTAACTGCTTTGCATTTGCTTTACAACTCAAATAGGGTCCTAAGGGCTCTTAGCTTGGAATCTGTCAGGGATGAAGAAGACAGCATGGATGGAAGGGATCCAGCAGTGTGTGTGAAATATGCACTGTTTTGTGTATGTTCTGAGCAGGTTTAAATCACTGATGCCATAATTAAATGCTGAGATGTCCACTCTTCTAGTACAAGAGATCTTGCAGTCTCCTCTTATGACATGGTTTCTTCTTGGTGTTTCTGGCAGTTTCTGCTTTTTCATTTTTAATGAGTAATTGTGGGTCTGGATGATCAGACTATGGTTACAGTCTGATTCCTGATGGACCCTGGTTATTGTCAGGTCTAGGCAGTCACTGTATCAGATATTACTTGGCCAGCTAAGTGGTGAAGATGAAGATGTCTCTCTTGCAGTTTCAAACATCTCACATTTGCATCTGATGTTTCATGTCAAACGTAAATGAATATACTTGTTTAAACATAAGAGGTTTTCAGTAAGGGAAGTCTGTGGTAATCTGAAACTGTCTGAGCTTTTGCTACAGATTCTTGGCTACTTAAGGCAGTTGTTAAAATAGCCCAGCTGCCTTTCAAATACTTTAAAAGCCACCTTCTGTGATACCTTTCTTTTCTCAATATTCCTTGCTCTTGTTGGGCTCCTCAGTGATGTAGTACATTACTTGTGTAGTAGCTTATCAGAAGGACTTTATATGTTTGTGTGGATCACTTAACTGGTTCTTGGGACCTTGATTAAAATTTTTATGGCCCTTTACTTAAACTTCTGTCAGCTGAATCTTCTAATTCACCTTTTTAGTGATCTTCATGCAAGGTGTTTGTCAGGGTTTGTTGGCAGGAAGAGAAATTTTGAAGTTTTGAGTGTTTCTGTTTTTGATACAATAATGGGAACAAATGGATGAGCATTTTCACTTCTTTTTATAGTAATGGAATATTTCACTCCAGAAGCTATTGAATCAGATATTTGAATGCATATTGCTGTCTACCTCTTGAATCACATAGCTTTGCTGTGAAGCAGTAATATTAGGGTCAAACAACTTAATTTTTCCAAATGGCAAGAAAGAGCAAATGGTAAAAGCTAATTATTTCACCTGTCTTGCAGGTAATAACAAGTAACAGAGTTACTGTAGCATCCTGAATTTCAGCTTATCAGCTAAACCATATTAACTGACTGTGTATGCTAGTTCCTTGCTAAAGACACAATAGTTTGAAGTTAGTTTTAGAATTAGGTTTCTGTTCAGAGAACTGCTTATGTTCAGAGACCAGGTCTTATCTAAAGAGTCAGTGTTCTATGATTGGTGTAGTTAAGCTGACATTTTTGCAAGAGAATCCAAGTGGCCGGGTTAATGTTAATGACATAAGAGTGCCCAGACTACCAGACGTTACATGCCAAAAAAGAGGAATGTTTGTATGCAGAAGCAGAATATATTCTGAATAATAGTCTTGGTAAAAATGAAGCTTACCACAGTAAGTTTAGATGTTGGGGTATGGATCCTAATGTACTAAACTCCTGGTTTTAATGGCTTGCCCTGTACTTGATTAGGACACTCTTAGCTCTTGATTGATTTTAAGAACATGGACATCCAAATGGAGAGCAGTAACACCGTTAAGATGAAGTGTACTTGTACTTGGATCAATAAAATGTTTTGGACTGTAAGGAATTTCATTCTAGGTTGCTTTTAAAAGTGGCTGCTGACATTGGAGAGGTCATGGGAGTCAGACAGTTTCTTGCCTATGGTGCCCAGCACCATTTTCTTCAGTTCCTTGATGCTGCCTAAGTTCTGCCTGTATGTAATCCTTTTGCATATTATCACAACTGAGGTGTAGCTGAGT
This sequence comes from Anthoscopus minutus, assembly GCA_013399455.1. Classification (NCBI taxonomy): domain Eukaryota; kingdom Metazoa; phylum Chordata; class Aves; order Passeriformes; family Paridae; genus Anthoscopus; species Anthoscopus minutus. Next base: position 176,343 of record VWYI01027317.1, on the reverse strand, counting down.
GGATTCATCTCTGTTGTATGTTATTTATTATTTGCTACCTGTCTGCCTTGGATTCTGAGGTGTTTAGATTACAAAGAAACTGTCTCTGTGCCTGTCTGGAGAGGACCTGCTCTGTGATCCCCACCAACAGCAATTGTGGTTTCTTTTATTTAGATATGATGAGACTGTTTGCTTAAAACAGTGTAGAGATGGGGAATAATCCTTTGATATACGGTGTTAATATCTTAGAAATACTAAGTATCTAGTATATACTTAGTATAGCTTTTTAAAAATTTTTATTTAGAAGTTTGAACTGGTGGTGTATCTGAATTTTGAAAGCAGAGTGATTTTTGAACAAAGGCTGTGGCAGCCACAGAGTAAGAAACTTGCCACTAATCTTTGTTAGAAACACGTAGGCGTCTTTATGGTTTGCTGAGTGTCTTTCTGAGGCATGCAGGCTGCTTGAAGCATTATGTTGTCGTGTCTGTCTGGTTTATAATTGTTGCACTTCAACAATATGACTGCATGCTGTCATTTAATCAGACATCGAATAAATTATCAAGAAAGCTTTCTGGATAATTGTTCAGTGATTTAAAGCTTCTTATAGATCATTGATGTGTGTTCTCTCTTGTATTCCTTCATGGACTTCCTGTCCTATTTCCTTTAAAAGTGGGGTGTGTATCACATGGAATCCTTGGGAAGACTGGAAGCGTCTTCAGAAAGAGAAATGGTGTGGAGACTGCTTGTCACAGCAGGTAAAAAAACCCCAACAAAAAGCCAACACAGATGGGAGTTGTGCAAGAAGCTTGGAGCCTGTGGCTTGTGCAGAGCATGAAGAAAAGCTGATCTATAACATCAGGAAGAGGCAGATAACTGAGGACGAGCCAAACCTTGGGAAGATGTTTCTTTCCCAAGTACAGAACGGGAGCGTACAGCGCTCTGCGTCACAAAGCCACTGTTGACTGAAGCCAAACTTGGAAGCCAGATCCCATCTTGCAAGGGCACAATGTGCAAGCAGGAATCTTGTTTATAATCCTTCTATTTTCCATTCTCTCATCTGCTCACATTTGTCCCTCGCTGAGATCTTCAATAAAATCTGGCATTGTTAGGTTTGAAGCCTGACTTGAGGAAGCTGTCTGTAGGATAGAAGGTACAAGCAAAGCCACAGAATGCTGGGGCTGCCTTCGTATCCCATTACATTCCTGAAGTCAGCTGTAAATATTTTTGATTGCTGTAACGTTTGTTCAGGAACATGTGCTGAAGTTGCTGGTCCTGTGGCTGTTTGTTGTATTACCTCAACAGTTTGTACTTTGTGGGCACAGGGGACACTTTCCCCTCTTCGTAAATAGTAACAAAGAATTACTAGAAGTTTACTCACTAGTGTTCAGACGTCACAGAGTTTTAGAACTCTTGCTGCAAATACAAAATATCAGTTTGCTGAAGTGCCAAATCGGTACCATTTTCTGCAATAGGGAAACTCTGTTAAATAAGATTACCTCACAATTTATGTTCTAGGGGTTTTTTTCCAGTAGAAGAAAGTAAAAGACACAAATGCCTTTTATTTACATTTTTCCTAGGGAGAAATCTGCTGTGATTTCTACTCTTACCTTGGGAAAACTGTACCAGTCAGTTTGAATACACTGAGCACAGACACTGCTTTACCTAACTACAGAATTGCTGCTTTGGCATTTGCTCCAAGGAAAGTGAAGTGCAACTTGCAGAATTTGAATGTCATTTTAAAGAGAATATTTGAAGGATAAGAGTAATGCATCTCGTAACATTGCCCTACAGTATGTGCTGTGTTCTGAGTATTTTTTCTGCCTGTCTTAATTTCTATACATTTCAAATCTTATGTCAGGATGCTGTTTGATTTAGCTCAGTCGGCACCTTGTTTAATTTCAAATTGTGTGTAAAAGTAGTGCACTGTATTTGTGCCTTTCTGATGTTGTTTTTGTGTGTTTATTTTTTTTGCAAAATAATCTAGAGTGAGAGGTGGTTATGGTAAGTCAAAACTTGTATAGATGGATATTTTTGTTTACTTTTGGTTTATGAATCTTCATTTCTTTACATGTAGGTTGTTGGTTGAGATTCTAAATGGCTGTAAAATAGTGTTCCCCCTCCAAATCATGCACACAAAAAGCTTCAGTACTCCTCAGAAAGGATAATCGACTTAAATCGTGTTCTCAGAGACAAAGGAAAGAACAGTGCCCTGTGTGGGTAAGGATTTCCATATAGAAATGCCAGAAACCTGAATTTACGTTTACTTTGATATATTGTTGCTTATGTTTCAAATGCTCCTCCCATTGAATTCGACTTGGCATGACCACCTTAAAAAAAAAGAACAGAGCAAAGCTTTAAACTTAATTATCTACAAAGGGATGAAAGTGATTAGTGACCACATAAACACACACACAAAAAAAAAGAAAGTGATGCTAGCTTGTCTAGAATTTCACAGAAA
>VWYI01027317.1:0-173874 GCA_013399455.1 Anthoscopus minutus | reverse complement strand
AATCTGACCAGGTGAATTTAGACCTTTGCAGCTGAATTTGTTCCAGGAACTGTGAAACATCTCTTGTCTCTGTAGAACGAGTAGGTCCGGGGATGGCAGTGCTGTGTGCTCTGCTGATTGCCTGAGAGATAAACAGAGATGTGACAAGTGGGGCAGAGCCATTGTGAGAACTCGGAGATAATGAGCTACACCTTTGCCAGATGCATGTTGCTATGCAAAATAAGATTATCTGTGTTCGCTGATCTATTGATAAAGTTAAATTGAGATGGGAGAAGTAATGAACCAAGGTAGCAGTAATTAAAGCTTGAGTGTCACTGCTGTAACTGATGAAATATGAAGACTTCTGGAAAGAGATTTCACAATGATAATATTTTTTTCTTAAAGCCATGACTTAACGGTATGTTAAGTGTTATCTAAAGATGCATCAGTGAGCTTGAAGAAGATTAATGAAGTATTAAGATGTTGCAAAACCAGAAAGTTCTATTCTGCTTGGTAAATATATTAATAGGCAACTGAACAGTACTTTGTATTTATTTTATTCTTTCTTAGTATAAGATGTAGAAAAACATGAAAATTAATCTTTTAATTGATCATACTATTAGTTGTTTGTTGTTTAGTTAATCACCAGTGCAGTGTGAAGGTGTCTTGTTTGAATGACTCTTACCCAATCATTAGGCTACCTTTAAAGAAAGGAATTTATTTTCCCTGCTGAGAACAGCAGCAAGGTTTTGGTGATCTCCATCCCAAAATGAAGATAAAAAATACATTTCACAGGGTTTTGTCTGCTCTACAAAGGAGTGCTGTTTTGTGGCAGCTTTTTGTTGTGGGTCCAGTGGTGTATAATTTAAAGCCATCTCTGGCAGACATGTTCTTATCATTGGAAGTTTCTTCTGGTGACTCCCTTTGTTTGAGCCCAGGAGGAATTATAATAACACAGACGTGGCTCTGTGCCATTTTTTGGCCACATGGTTAAGTTCCACAGCCATTACAAATTCCTGATAAGAATGAGGCAAATGCTTTTGATCTTGAAAACATTTAATGTGTTTTATATGTATATTTTGCTTCAGGAAAGAAACCTTCCATCTGTGGCTTATAATGTACAGATGTCTATGGGGTTAAAAGCTGGGTTTAAATGCTTTGAGTTGCACTTTGAGCTTGTCATTGTGAAAGCTGTCAAACATCAGTTTTACACTAATTCAATATCTGCAAATACTCTGTTATTATGTAGCAGTCATATCCAAACTTAAGTTTAGATTTCTGCATCTAGTTCATTGTTTTTCCAACAGCTGTAAATGGGGAAAAAAAGGGAGAATTTGTCTGAACAGAGGTTCTAAAATTGTCATCAAACTGACATAGTTGTTGTAAAAGCTCTGGTTCATTCACTAGGAAATCAGTCCTTTTGGCCTCAGCTTTAATATGTTGGGGTTTGTTTTGTGAACAGTGTCCCGAATCATCTTTGTTTGTGGCTATTTTTGTATACCATGGAAAAGTCACTTCTTTCAACAAATTACATGATAAATTAGGAGCAAGTTTCTTGAGAAACTCTCTGGAGCATGTTTTCCAGACAGCTATTCAGTCATGCAGTTATTTTCTTAATCTGTTTGTAGAAGTCTGGCAGCAGAATTCTTGTGATTACTTAATAGTTTATGTTCTGCTTGTATTTAAAATTGGATTTTAATCCAGTATTGAAAGTTTAGTTCTCTTTCTGTGGTCTTTCTCCACTGTCAGCTCAGCAGTTTCCAGATCTTACTTTCTGACTGCACTTGAATGTATTTTGAGAATGCGAGAATAAATTAGTTTAGAAAAGACCAAAGTTATGGATGGATTAGTTATGGAATAATAAAATAGAATTTAGTGTTACTTGGAAAGATATAGTAAATATGTATGCTTTAACATAATGGCTGCTTTGGTTCTAGGGAGTATAAATTATAAATGCTCAGAATAGGATGATAGAGATTTTGTGGACTGAGAGTAGGCCAAGAAAAAGTGTACAGTCAGAGTATTGAGTATTATTAAAAACTTAACCTGTTTAACTGAAAGTAACTAGCCAGAGCAGAATTCCTGGCTGTCCCTGATCCTGGACAAGAACACATTTGTCACATTGTCTAGGAGTGCATGAGCTGTCTTAGATGATACTGGTAGTTCTGGAAGTCTGGTCCATCAGGTCAGGAAAATCTGACTTAAAAAAGAAAAGTGCATTCTAGGAATAATAAGAAACTTGGTTTTAAAACAGGCAAAAACCAGTTCAGATTTGTGTAGTTCTGTGTGCAAGAAAATGGAGTTCTTCCACTTCAGCTTAGGCAGGACTGAGTGCCTGGAGAATGGCAGAAAGGGCCTTTTTGAGCAACAGGAGATTTAAGTAGCTCTTGGAAGGTGCATTTCTGCAGTAAGGATATTTTTCAAAAATACTTCATGATCTTTCCTAATATGCCTTCAAAACATAATTTGAAAAGCTCTGTTACTTGCAAACTAGGAGCATAAAAATAGATTTGATGTTAGTGTGGATGCTGAGGACCATGTTTGGTTGCAAAACTCCACAAATCTTAAAAATCCAGTTTATTTAAATTGTCTTGTACCAAAGATGTCTGTTGTTCTTCCCAGCTGAAAGAAACACAAGTGTTTTATGATGCATAAAACCAGAATATCAATAAAGAATTGTTTATGGCTTCCTGTTTTTTACGTTGTCCCACTTAAAAAAAAAAAGTAATTTTGGCGAAGGGCAGTATTATTGTTTTGTAACAATGCTTGTGTATCACTTGGTGGCTAAGGACCTTGAAGCTGTGAGGCCACTCTCATTTTCTCTGAGACTCTGCTTGGATGGAGAAGAATGGCTTCTAAACTGAGGATGGAAAAAAGATTTATTTCCTAAGATTGTGGTGCTGCAAGTAGAGAGAGATAAATGACAGCATGTACCCTTGTTTTGGAAGGGAAGCCATGTGATTGTTTAACAATTATATCTGGCATTACTTACAGCAATGTTTGGTGACAGGGCTATGGAAATGTGGCTGGAGGAAACTGCTTTGGTACTGGTTTTGCACACCTCTGCAAAAACCCCAGCAAGGATCTGAGTGTGGTCTCTGTTAAGTGCAGACATAAAGGTATGTAAAATCCCTTTGCTGGGAATTTTAATTTTGAAATTTAGCTTCCAGGTGGTAGCAATGAGCTTTGGAGCAGGGCTCATGAAATGTGTAGAGCACAGAGGTGACATCCCATGGACCTCAACACGTGTCAGTGCAGTCATATCTGAGTGAATATATTTTGTGTAGTTAGTATGGGATTTAGAAAAAAAGATGTTTGGAGTTGTATATTCACTTTATATGGTTTGCATCTCTTTAAGGTTCTGAAGAAAATGTTATCTCTCACTTCTGGACAGCAAAATGGAGCCTGAGAGTTGTATTTGACCTTGCTCCACATAGCCCTTTAACCTTTAGATAAATTACTTTGGTGAAGACATTCTTTGAATCTTTTTTTCCTAGCCACTTCTACTGAGTGCTGTGGAGCAGGGAGAGAGGACACTGATATTTGTTCATTATTAGTACTGTGGAAAAATGAGATCCTCTGTGTTACCTGCCTTGTTGATGTGCAACAGCCAACACATGAAAGAGCTCATCTCTGTTTTGCTGTGAATGGAAATGTTTATATTCTACTGATATGAGTGTGCAAAACGTCAGAATAACCAGAAACTCTGCAGTTCAGCCCTGATCAATCTGTGCTCCTCAGGTCGTGCTGAGGGGCCAAATCTACAGAAATAGCTGCACAGGCTCCTTTAAGACTAGAAAAAGACCTATAAATCTTGGTTTAGTAAAAATGACTCTCTGCTATTTAGAAAGCCATACCCAAGGCTTGTGTAAGATGCATCTCTGCAGATCTGTGTTTTCATGCAAATGATCTGACGTCAGGACACTCATTCCTTTGTGTGCTTGCAGTAAATGAGCCGTGAGGAGACGGGGACTGTCAGATGTAACCTGTAACCATGGTGGTGAAATGGAAGTTTCAAGAAAACAGAGTCAGAGGGAAATAAAAGAAAATTAAATGGAAGGAGTATGATTCTGACACAGTTTTTCCTAACCTGTTCTGCCAGGAGGCTTCCAGACCTTGTGCAGTTTTGCACAGATATAATGTGTTTCCACTGAACCCTTGAAAGAATCTTTTTAAATAGGTCAAATACAGTTTCTTTGCTTTAAAGTTACATCTCTCTCAACAATCTGTGAAGCAGAAAGCAATCTTGACAGCAAATTCAGATGAGCTCCTGAAGATGTGCAGTTGCAAGGATGTGTTTCTGCATGTGATTCTGTTGTCTGTCAGTAATTAGTGTGCTGTTTTCACATGTTCTGGGGAAGGGAATAAATCCAGAAAAATTAGAATCACTTAAACAATTAGAGAGGCTATTACCTGGACAAGTAAAAATATAATTTTTTATATTTATAGTTACATAATTTTTATTGCAAGCTGACATTATTTTCTGTTTAAAGATCATCATGAAACATGTGGGATTTCTTCTTTCTTTTTCTCTTTTTAATCTAATTATTTTGTTGAATAGGTACCTGAGGACCTTCTTTAAGACAAACTAGTTTTTGCTTTGGTGTGCCCATGCAGTTACTGTGAAGCAGCTTTGGTGGCTGTGGTTGGCTGTCACTTAAGGAAGCAGAACTTTGCCTTCACCAAGGCTACTTCATATTATTTTCATATTTACTCTCAGATGTAAGTGTGGGTTGATCAGCAGGTTTTTCTTTATTTGGGCAAAAGTGTGTTGATAATCTAGATGAAATGGCTTTGTGAATTAAGAATTTCTCCTCATGTATGTTTGTAGTGCAACTGTGATTTAGGAAAAAGAAAGCTTTGCTTGTTGGACCCAGTCTTACATCTTATCTTACACAGTTTTGTTGCTAGTCAGGATAGAAAATAAAACCACAACTGTGACATGATCAAGGATGAGTAAAAGGAAAAGTCGTTCTTCTCATTAGAAATGTAACATGCCTTTGTGACTGGCAGTATCTTCCCATTGGGATGTCTGAGCATGCATAAAAAGTGCTTTTTTACTGCACAGTTTTTTCTGATTTTGCAGCTGTGTCAAGCTCCTTTCTGCCCTGAGCTCAAACCAAACTTCTGTTTCAATTCTGAGCTTTGAAAATCACCTTGTGTGGGACTTAAGAATGACAGGGATGCAGCATCCCAGAGCTGCCTTTGGAAAATGCGATTCCAAGCCAGGTTCTGGTGTCCATAGCAACCTGTGGGACAGGGAGGAGAGCCTGGGCCCGGGCTGGGCACACAGGCAAATAGGAATTGGGAATTTGTGAGTGATACGAGTACTGAAGGTTGAAGAAAGTCAGACCTGAGATGAGAGGGAACAGTGAACTGTCATAAATGGGAAATAGATTGAGGCTTTTATGCCTAATAGAGCCTAAGCATTGTAAAAGACCTGAAATGACACCCCAAAGCTGTAACAAAATGTTGGTGAAAATTGCTATTTCCCATTTCTCTATGTGTGACAGTACATAGGGCAGATAACAGTGTTTCCCTGCTGCTTCCATCAGCTCATACAAAACATTTGTGCATCTATTATTTTGTATTCTTTAGTGTATATATTTCATAATCTCATATGATACTTAACCTTCCTCTCTCCCTCTTCTCTGGAGCTCCTTATTTTAGTCACTGCATAGACTTGGTTTAGAGCATCTGTCGCAGGAGGCAGAACGACTCCAGAAGTTCCTCATTCAAAACCCATTTAATATGTGGTTTATATTTTTATTATTCTATTCCTGTGTTCTTCCTAGACCATCCTAGTGTATCTGCTAATAGCCACAAATAAAATGCTGCACCAGATGGATCTTTGGCCTTGTGTGGTGGCCATTTCTGTGTACTTGTGGTGATGGGGGGCTTTGAAAGGCAGAGGAAGGACTCTGGTAATTCTGTATTCAGAGAACTGTTTCAGTAATACATGGTAGATTTTAAAAACAAAGCCACGCATGAGGGAGAAAACAGATTTTAAGAACTGGTTAGAGATCCTTTGATTAGGTATGTTCAAGGAATGCAACCAGATTTTTCCAGAACTAAATTTAATGTGTGATCATAGCATGAGCTGAGAATTTTTTTAAGCGAAAGTGGGGTAAATGGATATGCCAACTGTTGTTGCCCTGGAAGATGCTCTCTGTGTGCTGTTGGTTGTATAGAGGCTGGTTCATCTGGTCTTCACTGGCTGTTAATTACCTTCTTAGCACCACCTTGGAAGAAATCCTTTTTCTTGAAGAAAACAAAAGCAGTGCAGTGTTGTTGAATGTTTTCAAATGTTTTGCTTTATAGACAGTGTTTAGTGTAGATATTTTTTAGACCACTGGACATCATACTGTGTAAGTGTTGATTTGATTTTAAATTTCATGAAATAGTCTTCCTAAATACTCTTGGGCATTTTGTGATGTTTTCCTAAAGCAGTCCTGTGTTGCTGTCAGGTAAATAGGAAATGACATTCCTTCATTTTGTGATGTTCCTCCACCTCTGGTTTTTTTCCTCCCAAGAACGTCATGTCTGTTTCCTCGGTGTAAATTGAATGTATTGTGAAGTGTAGCCTGTGACTAATCCCCTCTTGCTGTCTCTGCTCATTAACTGTCTCATGGTGATGTGGTTGCACCACTTTCTACATATGGCCTCAAGGATATGGCATGGTGACACCCAGATTAAAATATGCAAGGCTTGACTGCAGAAGATGGTTTGGGTTGGGAAGTTAGAGAGGTTATCAGCTAATCTTGGGGCTGGTTTTACCTCTGTGAATGAGTATTAGGTGGTAGTGAGATAAATAAGGTGGATCTATTTCATGTTTATACATTTTAGTATATCCTTTATGTTCTAGAAACCATTTAATTTAAATTGTTCTCCAGTTTTCTTCTACTAGCATTTTCCTACAATTCAAGCAGTATGTCTGGAATATGGCTTAGCAATTTTTTGACTAAAAATACATTTGAAGTTCATTAAATATCAGGTAGTTCATTGCTGATTTCAATGTGGTGGCATACTGGCTTTTCAAGTTTCCTGCACATTTATCTTGGTGACCATTATAACAGTGAAACAAGTACTGGGCTGCAAATGGGTATTGGCAGATGTGGCACTTACAGGTTATTGGAGAGACAGGAATTGTGTCAGGTCTTAGGTCTTCACTGGTGTCTGGGTAACCATGAAGTAGTTTTGTTGCAAAACTGGTTTCTGTGGTCTCTTTTAAGTAGAGAGATTCCCTCTTTCCTTTCCCCTCTCGTTTCCCAATGGAACCCCAAGAAGTGGCTCACAAAAGGAGATGTAATTTGGCTTAGGAACAGAAACTTGATGTTCTCATGGTGTTGTTTTGTTATTTTTGTGATAATTTTACAAGAGGAAACGAGCAACACAAAATGCTTCTTTATAAGGTTTCCTAAAATATCGAATGGATTTTACCAAAAGCTTGTAAATGTGTGAAACCTCAGATAACTAAAGGCCTAAAGCTTAGAGTGATGAGCACCACCCCTGTGACAATTATATTTTTAAGGCATTCAGTTGGAGGTGTGTGAAATTATTGGTCATTTTAAGTCTGTAGTTTGTAGATAGAATGCAAAAACCAGTTGGAGTTTAATTGGAAGAGAGTGTGTAGTATAATACTTTACTAATGAAAAGTAAAATTCAGTGAAATTTCATGATGCATGTGGTTTTTGGCTCTAAAAGTTTTTAATGATACTTCCTTTTTAGTAATTTGTACATTAATATTTTCAATTTCTTTTTAGGTACTTATAAGAAGAAGTAGGAACCGTTTCTCAAGCTCAAGACAAAGTAAAGGAAAACTGTATCATGTGTTAGAACACTGAAGAGGGACATTTCTTGGATTAGTTTATTTCTGGACTGCTAAGCAAAAGAAAGAAGAGGCGAAAATGGGGAGAAAGAAAATACAGATCACAAGAATAATGGATGAACGGAATAGGCAGGTGAGAAACAAGAAGTCTGCATGAGCAGGTCCATCAGTAATCTTAAAAATTAATGGAAAGTTTGAATACATTCATCCTAATTCACTGTTCTAAAGCTGGGCTTTGTCTTCATATATCCACAAATGTTCTTGCCAGAATATGAGTAAGAAATCTCGATGATTTTATGACTGTTTGAGGGAAAAATGTTATTTATAAGTAATAACTCTTACTACCTAAATTTTAAGATTGCTGTTCCTATTTAAATGGTACCCTCCTGTACTACCAGTAGAGTGGAGGGGTGTTTTTTAAACAGACTCGTGACTTGATCTGGTAACTACTAGGAGCACTTACTACAGGAGACAGAGAAAGGATGAGACATTCAGGGAGGATCTCGTAAAGGTATTTTCTGTAGTACTTAGAGGAATTTGATGTAGCTATGAGCAGTATCTACAGTGCTTTGGATACAGAAATTATTGTTCCCTTTAAAAGCATCGATTTCTATTTCTTGTAAGAGCTGTTAGCCACAGCAGTCTTTAAAAATTGTCTGCCAGAAGGGAAGAGGGCTCAAAATGAATGTTTTGGAGAAAGCTGCTCACTTGACTGTTTGTACCCTGACAGAGAGGTGCCATCTGAACTTGAAAAGTACCAAAAGTTGGTGACTCTTGTAGTAACATTCCCTCTTAATTTCTGAATTGCTACATGAGATACAAAATAAAAATTTAATTGGAAGTACTGAAATAAATAGTGGGATAACTGGAAGTTACCATTTTTAGGGCAAATTATTACAAAAATGACTTAAGATCTTTAAGAGCAGTACTGCTGGCTGAGGCCAGAGGTGCCGTGGGGCCGATGTCTTTTGTCCAGCGATGGCCATGAACGAATCCGTGTGGGCTGGAGATGCCCACGTTCCACGACCCTGTAATCCTCTTCCAGCTTTTAACTATTCTTAGCTCAGGGATTTCCTGAGCTGGATGTGGTTTCCGTATATTTAGTAACCATTAATGGATTTTTTTTGTTTGTTTTCCCTGCCCCCACCAGTGAAGTTGTTCAGTTATCCTTTGAGCCCTTGTTGCAGCATTTCCAGCATCTTTTGTGGAGAATTTCCTATAGGTCTATTGCCTGTTGTTTCAAGAAACATCGTTTTACTTACCCTTTGTCATGGTTCTGCCAATTACTGAGCTCTTGTTGGAAGAGGCAACAATGACTCCCTATCTAGAGTCTGTCCACATTTGCTTATTTTCTCTTAAAGTAAGTTTTTTCAGGCTATAGCTGCCTTACTTGTTTAGTTGTTTTAATACTGAATTTGTTCCACACCTCTTGCTCCTTTTCCTGAACCTTCTGGAGTATGGCTCCATGACTTTTGATGGCCAAGGGTCCCAGCATTCAGGATGCAGGCAGGCAAAATATAGACTTATATAGTGGTGTACTGCTGTTTTTGTTCTGTTCCCTTCCTGCTGGCTGATTTCCTTTTTCAACTTCTGAGCAACAGCTTTGACGTTAGGGTAGTGTCAGAATTCCATGGGACTCTCTTGCTGCTGACACATCAGCTTAGAGCCCATTGTTTTGTTGGTGAAATCAAGATTGTTTTTCTCCCTGTATCACTTTAAAGCAATGTAAACTCTGTGCAGTCTATATATAGCAAGAAAAGTATTATTGGAGTTTGGGAGAAAGCCAAGTATTGTGTTTGAACAGCTTTAATCACCCAGTGACTTTATGTTTGATGTAGATAAATGTCTTAAGTACACGTAGTAAAAGTAGATGAATTAATGACTTCAGTTCTTTTAGGATCTTGTTCTACAACTTAAGGAACATGGAAGAGGTGGAAATTGATCCCACTTATTCCTTTTTTTATGAAGCTAGATTAAGCTGGGCAACCTTGGTTTTGTTCTGCTTGAGAAACAAATAGCATTACACTTCTTCCCTGACTTTGGTGAGGTGGTTTTTTTTTTCTTCAGGAGGAATTGTTTTTTTTCTTTTGAATCCCCATCCCATTGTTCATATTGAAACAATGGAGAGGAAGAGAATCAGTGCATTTGTATAAAATTTTAGACCACTTACACCATTGCTGTGATTGAAGCGAAATGGAGAGATTACATTCTAGTTTTGTTTTGGGCAGTTTCTTGGCTAGCACTTTTTTGGGCTGTTTAGTGATGAGGAAGAGGATTTAAGCTCTGATTTAAAAGTAGAATTAGGCTTGCCTTATCCTTTTTCCGTGGAAACCCAGATGAAAACACACTGCATCTTGTTTTAAAAGGTTTGAGAGAGATTAAATAATTGTTGTTATTGGAATCTTAATTTTTATATGTAGAGGTATCGATGGCCTTTATCCCCACTGTTGTCCTATGGTTTTGGTAACCAAGACATGGAATTTTAACATATTGGAATGCCCTGATGTATCGGGCATTTATAAGGTATTTACTTTTAGATTTTTTTCATTGACCCAGATGAGATTGACATTCAGGGTTTGTTTTGAGCAGAAAATGTATTTCAGTTGTGTCCTGTCAGTTTTTCTATGGCATGTACAGCTGGTGAGTAGGTCACTCATGGACATGCCTATGATGCCCTGGTTGGATATGTAGTTTGAGGTTTAGATTTTTTTTTTATTTGAAAACATAAGTAGAATGGGATGGAGGTTTGCCTGCAAAACAAGTTCATATAACTTGTGTGGGAAGAAAAACTACTGTTTTGTCAGAAGCATCTTATTTCTGATGGGATTGTATGTGAACTCAAAACAGAATATATAGACCATTCCTCAGGGGAATTATGATTGTCGTGAGACTGTCATTGTATTATTAATTAAGCAGCTTTATCTGCTTGAATGAGCTGTAGGACATTTATCTTCATTAAGCTGAAGAGAATCCAGTGCAGTAAATTAGATATCAAAGGAGCTCAATCTTGCTGCCTTTGCTGTCTCCTCCTCACCCATTTTTTTGCTAAGAAATATTAAAATAGTGCTGGGGAAATGATTTACCTGCAGTAAAGAGAGATATTTTTTGGGTTTGATGTAGTCCTAAATGGAAGGGGAAAAAAAGATAAATGTACAGAACTAAGCCTGCTTTTGGGTTCTGAAATGAAAACTGAGTTTGAGATATCTGTGTGCACTGAGGTAAGGCTTTGAGTGCTGTGGTAGAGGGGTTTGTGCTAAGCACTGTCCAAGCACCGTGAGAAGCTGATGCCAGCTGAGAATCTCACAGGTGAAGCTGCCTTACAAGAGGTGAGAAAGATAAAATTCCAGTAAAGAAATGAAGAGCTCTTGCCCAGAATCCTACTGGTCCTCAGTGGCAGGAAACCTTCATTCTTTTGTCTGAGGACTTCTCCAGGTGACACAACACACACACATCTCTTTATGATACCTGCTCACACTCAGATAATAACCTTTTAAGTGTCAGAAGAACAACAGCTGCATCTGTGTATCCTCTGAGACTGTTAACATGGTAGGAAAAATAGGATATGTTTTGTATTATTAATGGTATTAAACAAGTAATATGTGTGAGATAATGAGGAGAAAAAAGCCTTCAGGTGTGTATATACAGAAGTTTCCCATCCATTTTCCCAAAAACTCGATGTACAGCTTGGTAATTAAATTACAGAAACCCAGAAAACAGGTTTGATTGTTTCTTGTGTCTTCATTCCTCTCTTGCAAAAGCTCATTGACTGTGGGATGTGGGGCATATGGATCACTCACCTGTCACAGAGGCTCATGCTTGGAGTTGCAATAGGGGGTGGTCAAATGCATTGACACTTTTATATCCTTAGTGCTGCCTTGTGAAAGCAAGACTTTTTTAAACTTTTTTTTATCACAACTGATGGCAACTTTCATAACTGTTTCCTCCTTCCCTGATGGGCAAATGCTTCCCCACAGCAGTTCTAACTGGACAGAATTGTTTCCTGATGTTTCCAAGTGGAAGAAAGCTAGTAAAATTATAAGTGATCTGATTAGATGAATATCAACAAAATAGCAATATTTCTTAGCTTTGCATAATTAGAAATCATAGTGCATAATAACAGTAATAACAGTGTTGCAGGCTGTTGCATTTTCTTTGATTTTTATTATAATTAAGGTTGTAAGTACCACAGAAGAAATTATTGTGATACCTGGAAAGTCAGTCTGTTGAATAGAGGAAATAAAGCTGAATTACCCTATTCTAACTAAAACTCTTAACTAAAATTTAACTCTCCTTAGTAGTTATTTACCAATGGAAGAGTTGGGGAGGTGTAATTGTTTAACTTAGTCTAAGAGAGAACATTGGGCCCTAAATTTGCACCAGATACTATAGGCAGTTCTTGTGTTAAGCTGCCTATGACAGTAGGAGTATTGGCTCAATCAGTGTATTCCTTGATTATTTTCCTTCAAACTCTTGTCATGTGTTTTAAAAAAATCAATCATTATTCTTTCTCCTCTAGGTCACCTTTACAAAGAGGAAGTTTGGATTAATGAAGAAGGCCTATGAGTTGAGTGTGCTCTGTGACTGTGAAATAGCACTCATCATTTTTAACAGCTCTAACAAACTCTTTCAGTATGCCAGCACTGACATGGACAAAGTTCTACTAAAATACACAGAATACAACGAGCCCCACGAAAGCAGAACCAACTCAGATATTGTTGAGGTAACAATTTGAAAAGCTACGTCAGTCTTCTTATCTCCTTAATTATTAAAATATAGAGTAACATAGAGTATTTTAAGATATTTTAACCAAATGTTTTAAAGTTATTTAATACCTTGTTA
The DNA here is from genome assembly GCA_013399455.1 of Anthoscopus minutus. NCBI lineage: Eukaryota > Metazoa > Chordata > Aves > Passeriformes > Paridae > Anthoscopus > Anthoscopus minutus. The sequence continues at coordinate 161,228 of VWYI01027317.1, read as the reverse complement.
TAAAATGTGAACTACTGCTTTTAGTCTGGTTTCTCTAAGGCAATAACTTGTCTTTACAGCCATGTTGTTTTCCCATCTGCCCTCCACCCCCTGCCAGTTCCTGGGAAACATGTTTGATTTCAATCACATTTGGCAATGGAAATAGAGGTGTGAAAAATGGTTGTTTTTCTGGGGAAGAAGGGGGAGAAATGTTCAGAGTTTTAATGGGGAGGAAAAATCAACTGAGTGGGAGAGGAAGGTCAGAAGAGTGCCCTCAGCCTAACAATTATAGTTGGCCCCTTTTCTCCTCTGAGGTAGTAGCCACTTTACCAGTCATGTCTTGAACATGGATCAAATCAGCCACCACCTCTGCTGCTCCTTGTTCAGCCCCCCACCCAAAAAAAGAGAATCTGTAGGTTAAAAAAACTTAATTAAATTTGTTGTCCGGTGACTGTCAGTTAAAATAGCAGCAGAACGACTGCAGTTTGCAGTAATAGAATAATATGAATATATTTACTCCAAGGTATTGGTTTCATCTACTTTTATAATGTTTGAGCTTTAAATAGAAACTCTTTTCAGTACATAATTTCTAAATTAGGTGCAGTAGAATTCAAGGATTTTCTTGGCAATTGGAGCCTTGATGTACTGTAACTGCATTTCAGAGCATGTCTCCAGTAGTCCTGTAAATAGACTGAAACAGGTGGCTGACTTAAGGGTTTAATTTAAATTCTGAAGTTGTCTTCTGAACAAATGCCTTGCTTTTTAGGAATGATTTCAGAATAATGATTAGCCTTGAATAGCTGGAGAGCCTATTGCCAAGGGGATCTGAGTACAGGGATGGTACTAGCTGATCTTTTACATGAGTGTGCAAGCAAAAAATCAGATTGATAAAACTGAGATACAGACAAATGCTTTATATTTCTTTCTGAGAAAATTCTCTGCTAATTTGTCAGCTGTCTTTTATGATCAGAAAAAAGCCCTCCTCAACTTCTGTCTTCAGCATTGAGTTCTAAAGAGAGGGATAATACAAGCCATGAAGAGTTGAAGGCTTAGTCACGGGATTAGCATAAATAAGGGAGAGCCACTGGAGAGGAAGGGAAAACCTAATTCCTGCAGTGATGAGCTTTTGATTGTGACAGACCAGAGTTTGGGACAGGGATGCAAGTTCAGCTGGGTTTTGTTCTGCATGCAGGGCCTCTTTGTGTTGTGACTTGTGGTAATGGTGCTTCTTCACATCAAGAGGACTAAGGACCTCTTCCAGAATAATTCTATGCAAGACTATTTTCTTGGGTTCTTCTTGTTGGTGTTTTTTTTTTTTTTTACCAGGGTCGAGTGTTTGACCCCTGACAAGTACCTCAAAAGTGCACTTAGGGCAGATGTGCTCTGGGGAACATGCAAGGATTTATCTGCAGATTCTTTCTAATTTTCTTCTCTGGGTTTAGTGTTTTATGCTAGTGTGGAATTTGGGACTTTATTGCCATTTTTTAAATATAGTGTAATTCCTCCTATCCTCCTATCTCTTCAGATTAGCCCTGTGTGCTCTTTAGCCTGGCTGTGAAATATGTTCAGGTTTTTTCTTTCTGGATTGATGGGTGCTTGGAGTGTGATGGATGTTTAGTGACATTACCAGCATTTTGGAAACATGCTAAAGGAACAGTGTAAAATGGCTTCTCTTTCTTGTAATGACATTGAAATTCTATTTTAATAAATTAAAATTACTGCAGAAAAGCACCTAAAATCTGTCAAATTCATACTAAACTGAATTATATTAAGTAATTCCATTTTATGGAGTTCTAGCTGATGTATATATAGATCTTAGTTTAGTAATTCAGTTACCTCCTTGAATGTGACAAATGGCATTTATTGTGACATAGGCTCACTTTGGAACTATTGTGGACCCACTGTGGTCCAGATATGCATGACAGAGGAAGGAAAGGTCATTCCACACAGCTCAGGAGCTGGGCAAGGGAGGAAACAAATCTGCTGCTACTTATTTGCAGTACTGGGTAGATGGCAATGTTGTAAATGATTAAGTGAAATCGATGAGACATCTTCCCCTTGTAGTTGTCTCCTGCTCAGTTTTGGCATAGGAATTGCTTTCATATGCCCAGAGCTTGGTGTCTTCTGTTGCTGCTGGAATGTTTGTGAAAACATAGTGGGAGGGAGAGCACTGGCATCTTAAATGATTATTAGAAATTTTTTTTGATGCATGCTCTTATGTCTTTTGCTGAATATGTTTTTGTAGATGGGAATTATCTGTTCCTGTCCTATACCTGTTCTTTTATGAGTTTACTGGAGTAAGGTAGTGCTCTTGTACAGCATAGGTAGACCACACAGAGGTGCTTAAAAGAGTATAATTTTTATTCAGTGTGTGCTTTGAATTCTTGAAATACTGGGATGAGGTATTTGGTTTTACAAACCCATAATGGCGCAGTTGCAGATTGTTACACTGAAGTGCTGTCTATGATTTGAAGGACTTGCTGTAGGTGTTAAAGCATTTGATGCTTTAATGTTCATGGACTTTTTTTCTGTAGCAGATTATTTTGACAAGTAATTATTTTTCCTGAAGAAAGAAGTATTTCTGCAGAGTAAAATGGGAAGAATTTCAGGTTTTCAGGATTCTGTATCTATATGGTCAACAAAATGTTTTAATGTATAAAAGACAATTTGAGATCTTGAGCATTCATTGTTTCGAAATCCAGAGGAAAAGAGGGAGATGAACAGGTATATTTTGTATATTTTCTTTAGTGCAGGATTATTGCAGGTTATTTGCAATAAGTTACCACTTCCATTTTGGGTCCCTCTGCCCCTCAAGAAGACCTCAGAAAGCAGCATTTGCACAGTTGTTCCCTCTACCCCAGCCTCACTTCTCCTGGGAGTCAAGGGCTGAAGATGGCTCTTCCTCCCTGTTTAGCTTAGTTTTTTATCTTTTTTCCATGTTTTAATTTTCCTTGACTGATACAGTAAACCAGGGCTTATTTCACCTACACTTGGCCATGGTGGATTTTGCTTGTTCCTCATCTCACCTCATCAGACTGAGGTGATTTGATTTTTAGGAGCCTGTATAAAATGTGACCTACTTTCCCAGTTGGCATCTGTGCCCAGGAGAATTCCGGGTGGGTGTCAGTTAATGAGCCTCTCCTGTGCTCTGTGGTTTAATGCTGTTTTCAGTGTAGTGTAATGTGCTGAATAAGGCTTAGGTTATACCCCAGATATTGACAGCTGTCCTTGAAATCGGTAATGATCTGTAATAAAAATTGTAACTGGAAAAAAAACTGCAAAAAAAAATTTCTCCTAAATTATGGCATGTAATTATTGTAATCAGACCCATTCTTGTGGAAGGACTGCTCTGGTGTAAATTCCAGCAAGTGGTTTGGATGTTTGTATTAAATATCTTACCATGAGAATTGGTGACTGTGATGGGGAGTAACATTTGGGATGGCTTGGTGTGAGAGTGGTTTTGTCCTAGTTCAGACAATGCAGGTAAATGACCCTGCTCCTACTTTTCAGCAGGGTCAACAAGCCAGTTTAATCTGCTGCTGTAATCAGCTGTTTCCTTGCATTAAAATATATTTAATCTCTGCCTTTTCACAAAATTTTAATAGAGCTGTTGCAGGAGCAGTACACACTCTGTAGTCAGGAGCATCTCTGGGATCAGAGATGGGATTGTTGGCTCCTGGCTCCGAGTGAGCACGGAGAGCTCAGCTGCACGTGGAGAGCCTGCAGCAGGAAGAAGCAGATGCATCTCCCCAGCCAGATGGAGCATATGCCAAGAGACAAGTGTAACAGTGTGGGGAGCATAAACAGAAAAGTTGGTGTTGAAACACTGTGTTTATAAACCAAAAGCTCTCTGGTTTTGTTTTTTATCCAGCTTTCTCCACCTCCCAGCATTGCTTCTTTTCCAGGCTGGGAATAACCAATGTGTATTTTGTTGGTGGTGTGTAGTAGTTTGTTTTGGTAGCACTTGAATTGGTTCATTGCTTCCTTTTTTTTTTTAAATTTGGGTTGACTTCATATAAAAATGAAGATCTGGGAATTGTATCTAAATATATACTTGGATGCACACATACAAAATTAGATGAGAATGACCTTCAGTTAATTGATCTTATTTCCTTCCTTGGTGGATACCTGGTGTATCCGATCTAGATAAGGATTTGCAAAGCAATTTGGCCTTCCATATTTTGCTATTCAAAGCTCAAAAGAAGTAAGATGGTGGAAACTGGGTCAAATTCTTAAAAAATAGTTATTTATTTTTACACAACACAAGCTACACCGTAAGTTTTTAGATTTATTTTTAAGAAGAAAATGCCCTGCAACCAAGAAAATGAAAACTGATGCTGAATGTAGGTGACTAAAATCTCCAAATTTAAGTGAAATATCAGCACAACTTTACAGGACTGAGAGGCAGCACCAGGAATGCTGATGATTAAATGCACACTGGAGATTGGAGGCAGGCTGACACTGTGATGTGTTAATGTTGTTTTGCATCCTGAATATTTGATAGATGGAGAACTGCCAGAAGTGAGCAAGACCTGGGGAGGAAGGAAGGAAGAAAGAAAGAAAGAAGGAAAAAAAAAAAAGCTTTGGGCTGATAGAGGAACCTGTAAGGTTGTAGTATTATGTATTTGTAGTTCAAACCATTTGATTTGGTCTCCAAATGCTTTGATGTTGCACAAGTGGTGCACATTTAAAAGAAGGAAGAAGCTTAAAAATTATTTCAGTGACGGAAGAAAAAAAACTTGGTAATCTGCCCATGATGCTGAGAAAATATAGGCATTATTTGGCTTGATTTGCTAAATGATTATGTAAATGTAATTATACTGCATATAACATTTCAAATAATTTGAGATGGCACACAAATACCTTTGAGACATTTTAAGGAGGTGATTGAAGAGGATTAATGTATGGTTAAGGACTAAAATTTTCTTTTGGCTTACCTTAAAAAGAGGGAAAGTGCTTGAAAACTGAAGTGGTCTGGAATGAGTCATCAAAAGCTGTTTTCTATATGTATATATATATACATGTATATTTTTATGTGTCTGTGTATAGTGGTTTGAATCTTATTTTTTTTTCTAGTAGAAGTGTTTGCTATAAACCTGACTTACAAGCTGGTTATACCTAGGGGTTTTAGTTGCCACTCTTGCTTTAGGAAAAAACTACCTTGGAAAATGTAAAATGTGGTCAAGGTAGCAAATACTTATTTTCAGTATTGTAAAGGAAGACAACTGTATTTTGTGCTGAACAGAACAGTTGCCACTCCTGATGGTGTCTTTGTCTCTTGTTTCTCTCCCCTCCTCTTTTCCATTTTAGTTTGGGAGATTAAATTCAAAGCTTAGTTCCCACAGTATTTCTTTTTAACTGTTTACTGTTATTAATTTTTCTGTATCTTGCATTTGGTAATACTGTTTTACTCAACAATATGATTTTAGCTCTTTGGCTGTGCTGAAATTGCTTTGGACATATAGATGACTATCATGCCTTTTTATTTATTTATTTCAAAATGTCAGATTATTGGTGACTTTAAGCAAGCTGACAGTACTGGCAAAAGGTTTTTGTTCTGAGGTAAGGTTGTTGTGCATTCCTTCATTGGTGATACAGAAAGAGTTTTCAGAAGTAGGATAGACTTAGGTTTGTGGAGTTTTTTTGAAGCAGCTTTGGTTTGCCTGCAAGTAATCTAAAGCTGTACTTCCCTTGTATCTAAAGCAGTGAATAAATTTACTGTTTGAGGGTTACAAATACATTATTTCTTCTACCTCTTTAAAACAGTGCCAGTGCTTTAAATTTACCATGCTCTGCTGGTATTCTGAATTTTGATGAATTCCAGATTTAGTCACTGCTTAAAGCATATAGATATCTGAAGTTTGTCTAGAATGCATCTTTTTATAGAAGTTTCTGAAATCTTGCTAATAATGACTGTGCTTGGCTGCTGTATTGCCAGCAGGGATTTTATGGAGCTGCAGTTCAGGGTGCTCTGTCCTATGCCAGCCCTGTCATGATTACACCAGTGTCACGACTTTAAAGTTGTGAACTGAAATTTGCTGTGATGTTCTCAGTTTTTAATAAATGACCAGAAAAAGCTGATCACTGAGTGATGAGTGGCAGCTGACTTGGCTGTGCATCATGACAGTCTCAGAAGTGGACTGGATGATCCTCTGGAGGCTGTGTTGTTGGGAGAGCCAGAATCCCAAATCCTTGTCAAATACTGGTACAGAGGTTTTGTGTGCTCTGTCTACCAAAAATCTCTGCAGAATCAGCCCTGCAAGAGGTAGGGATTGGATTCTTCTCTGTCTGAAACCTATTTTTATTTCCCAGCTGTGCAAGCGATGTTTTTCCAGCTGATTCTGCTCTGTTGTTAGGAAAATGTTTTTATTTTTGAAGTTTATAGGGCAGACACACAACGTCCAGTTCTCACACCCACTACTTGGGAAATGCTTGTCAGAGATTCAGTTCTGGGTTTAGCTGTTCTGGAGACGTTAAGCAGGACTGAAAATTGACTCCAAGAAAATCTGCAACAGCTCATTGCTTGTTAGTGCTGGAGTTCATGCAGGCAGTCACACAAAGACATAATTGCTGTATGAACAAGTTCTTCAAGCTGTGCTGGTCTCGTGTATTCTGCAGCTCTTGTGTTGCTGCAGAATTTGGTGCTTTTGAAATTCTGTAGTGACAGAAAAGTATATTTTTACTTTGCAATTTCAAAGTGAGGACCATAGCATCTGTTAATCAAGAGAGAGTGACTTTACACAAGCTGTGCATGGAAAGAATAGACCCAGAACAAAGCATCTCTTGCAACTACAGCAAGATAAAGGACTGTTCTTTCTTTGGTAGGCTTGATTTCAGTGGAGAATTAATGTAATCCCAGTTTTTTTACTTCCAGGCTCATGGGTTTACTTGTGGCAGGGATTGAGCACCTTGCAGGAGGGACAGCAGCTGTGCTGCTTCTGGATCACCGCTGTTCCTCAGCCACTGTTTTAGCATGGGCTGCCCAAAGGAGGACAGGGTCATTTCCAGTGCTTCACTCCCTGCCTTTTGGACCTCACCATGTCTGCCTGCAGTTTTTAATATGTTGCTTTTGAATAATCTTAATATTTGGGCCATGAGCTGGTGGTGCTTGTGCAGCAGAAGGCTCGGAGCATCCGTGGTTTGTTCACTACTGGGGTTTTACTGCAGGTGGGGGCTGTAATGCTCAGCACTCACCTGAACAAAACACTTGCTGATTGCTCCTGGAGTGGTCTGGGGAGTAACTGCACCTGAAGAAAGAAAATACTGATGGTGGCAGTTCCTGTGGTACCCTAGCAGCGTGTGACACGTGACCCAAATGTGCCACACTAGGTGTGACATATTCTTCTCAATACTTGTAAACAAGTACACATCCAGTTCATTTAGTGAGTTAGCAGGGGGTTTTTTGGTACATTTGGTGTCATATCAGTGATGTGATATTTCATATGGGAGTCCTGTAATTCATAGTGTAGACTATGGAATGCTAGGCAAGTTAGTTAAATTGGCAGGAGGGTGAACTTGAACTTAAATTTTATATTTTACTAGGTAATTTCAACAGGAAGTGAATAATACATTTTTTTATTAAAAACTCAAATATTTTGGAAATGTTAAGATTTTTTTAGATGAAAATTGTTACACATAGTCCCACTGTAAACTCTTTCATAACTGTAACAAACTGCTACCATTTAAAGCCTTGCTCTTTCCTGAAAAAAATTAAAATTCAGTACTTGCTGATTACAATGACTTCTTAAAAAGAAAAAAAATAAGTTAAGAATTCCAGAGCAAGTCTTTATGCAATGTTAACATGAATTACAGGATAAAGTTTGCTCAAACTACTCTGGTTCCTGTACAGCCATTTCTCTCTACATCTCGAGGTCCCCTTTGACTTCCCACCCCTTTTCACATTAAGTCAAGACAGTCTTCAAAGAGCTGCTTTGGCTTTTGAATAATTTGCACTAAATGGAGGCTGTACAGGAAAAAAACATGTTAAATGTATTGTGTTGACATGCAACTGAGAAGTTCTGTATTTGAAACATGAATTGTGACATTATTAGAGCTGTGTCTGGAAGTCCCACATTCTCATTATTTTAGCTCAGTAAAAACAGAGATGTAATTGCTTCCACTTTATTTCCTTCTTTTTGGGGAGGTCTCTGCTTCCTGTTGTACACACTGATCTCAGCTAGTGTTTTCAAATGCCTACTTTCAGTTGTCTTACTCAACTTGCTTATTTTTTGGTGTTTTTTTTTGAGAAACAAGGTGGTGGGTCCATACAAATATTAAAGGTATTAAAGCTTCTTCTGGGAGATGTAGCCAGTGCCCATAATCTTAAGTGTGAACAGTATTTTAACAGTAGTATAAATGCTTGGAGTCTATTAAACATTTTCTTTGGAAATGGTTGCCATTCATGTTGTAATCAGTGTTTTGATGGCACTAAGTTATCTTGAGTTCTAAGACTCTGAAATAATTCTGTTATCCTTTCCAGTTTTAAAGCTATAAAGAACTATTCAGGACAGCAAGTATTTGTAATTGGAATATTGCATGGGCAGGTAGACTTAAAGAACCCCATTCTTTTTATTAAATGAATTCTAATCAGAGTTAAGCCATTTTTTTTTTTCTTGGCAAACTATGAGTAGGAGATAATATTTTTCCTAAAGAACTTCTAAAAGATTATGAAGGATATTATGCAGATGGATTGCTGCACTTGGAAACTTTTCATGTTCCATATGGCTTATCTGCAGTGCACTGTTGCTGAAAGGAGGCCTTCAGTCAGCTACTGCTGCTGCTGATTTATAATTTAACCATTGCAAGTACCTGAAGATCTGTATTTAGGAGGCTGTGTTTGTATTTCTCTGTGCTATTGTTTGGGTAAGGACTGAAATAAAGCTTTTATCTACCACGAAATATCTCTTTGAATGTTCTAACATAGAACTGTGTTTTGCTCTACTTTACCATTAATTTTGTTTGCAAATGTATAGTCCCTGAAAGGACTATAAAATGTATTGAATTTATATGCTAAGGAGTAATTTTTGCTTCTTGAAGATTAATATCAGTCTATTTTGGTTTTGTTTTTTAATAAAAAGATTGAAAATATCAAGTTAAACTGGCACGTTAGTACTCTTTAATGGGAAAATCGAGTTGATAGTTCTTTCTATAAAAAGGTAAAATACAAACCTGCTCAGTGATATAAAATTTAATAATCTGCTGAGTTGGATAGAAAGTGAAACAAAGACAAATGCATCAAAAATTGGACTTTGACAGCTTGACTAAGCTGTCACTTTGGAAACAGCGTTATCAGTGCTAATGGATTACTAATCATTTTAAGTCTCAAGGAGTTCATTTAGGACCAAACAATCCAGCTTGTTTGTAGGTCAGCAGCTGCTTTATAAAGTCCATGGTTTCACAGATATTGTTTCTCTAAAATACAAGCACACAGCTGCCATTCCCATGCCTTCTAATCCAGAGCTGGGTAATATTCTGGGGGTGAAGAGTGGATTTTATAGCCCATAAAGTTCTAATTCTTTAGGAATTGCTTGTGGTTATCTACTTAAAATAATGTTTCACAGCAAAGATGCTTCAGGCTAGAATTTAAACTTCATACCATATCAAGTCTAAAAACCTTTTGTATGTGTTATTTTATATAAATGAGAGTTTGAATCCTGAGTGCCATCTTTATCATATCTGGGAGGAATTTGACAGCTAGCTTTCATGTTTGGCAAGCCAGGGATACATGTTAAAATTTGCCAGATACTGGAAGTGGTCCAACATTTGAAACAAGACAGTGTCTTTTCTTAGAGTGGTTTATAGCAGGGATACTGATAAAATTTCAAACCATGAACATTTTTCATCTGTAAATGCCGAATACCTTTGCCTAAAACTCAACGTAGAGCATTGCTAAAAGGGCTCTTCTTTTTCTTTGTATTTTATGGATGATGCTAGTCTGGCTTAGAATTTTTTATTTGTAAAACCCTGGAATAAGTAATTAATCCTAAACCTCCTTTTTTTCCCTAAAGTAAACTATAATATTTGGCCAAGAAATACAATAGCTGTAGCAAACTTTAAGTACTGCACTCAGAATTTTCCATGTCCATATATATTTTTTGCATAATGTCAATTATTTATTTTTTAAATATCACTACTAATTGAGCACAAGTATGGAAAATATTATTTAAGTAAGCTGAAAGTAGAGTATGTCAATAGTTCAGATTTTCTCTAGCATGCAGTATTGTGGTTGGGGAGCCTGCCAGAAAGATTGGTTGTTCTTTAAGAAGTTAAGCTCTCCAAGTTGCTTAGCTCATGGAAATGTCTGTCATAATCTAATTTGGCCTGCTGTGCGTTTCAGGGAAGTTTTGAAAGCTGGGCACCACTCCTTCCCTGAGCTGGTTTGGGGTGGATTTGTTTGTGGCTATAATTAGAACGTGAAATTTGAACTGATAGAGTGGCAAAATGTAATTGAAAATGTGTCAGGGATTCTGAAAGGAGTAGTATAGAGCTAAATGTAAGTAGCCTTCCAAGTCAAAGGACAGGAAAACAGCTTCATAAGGAAATTTGTAGATGTTTCACTGGTTGAAGTTGAGAATATTAATAGAGCCTGAGGAAAATATATCAAGTTTGTAAACATCACATAAAACAATACACTACATCTGTCTGTGGAAAAAGAAATTTTAGCCTACAGAAATAAGGTTGATGAGCCTGAATAGACGAAACACCGTTACTGAGTTGAATTATATGGTATTTGTCTGGCTGTTCTCTTTTGATGTTTATGTTCACTAGGGATTCGCTCCTGCCTGGATTTTAGACAGTGGCAAATTTGTGTTCCCAGCACTGCAGGGTCAAGGTCTGACTCTGCAGAGCTGTGTTGTTAATTTAGAGAAAAGAAAGAGCAATGATGATGCTTCTGTAGCCAAACTGACCCGCAGGAAGTTTGAAAACTAAAAATAGCTTTTGGTGACTAAGAATACTCCTCGGGTACTTGAATATGTTTTATACATAATAGGGGAGACATAATGATTTCTAAAGGATGAGACACCTTACTATTGTTCAGGCTGATCAAAGTGGAATATTTTGTGTTATAAAAGAAGAGAAAAACAGCCAGATTTTAGGCTCAACTTTTTGGCAATGATATGTATCAGGAAGCAAATAATAAAACAATTGTCTTGCTTTCAGCAGGACATTCTGCTGCATGCAAAGCCTGTGGTAATACACGTGGTCCTTGACTGCTGTGGGAAGGGAGCTGAGCTGCAGTAAAGGAATATGCCCTATGATCTTTCATGTATTAATAACGAAAACTGGGTGGAAATCTGGTGGTGTGACTGCTTTATTTGTCCTTTGTTCTCTGACTATCATAAAAAAAAGGTGTGGCTTTTCATGTAGGATGTGATTATCAGTGGTGGCTGAGGTTTGCTGCTGCCAGCAAGGCTGGGTCAGTCCTTGTGCCTCCTCTGTACCTGTGGTGCTCAGCCCACCTATTCCTGCTACAGCTGAGTATAAACCAACAAAAATAAATTAAATAAAGAATGGACAAGGAGAATATTTTGTCATTTTAGAAAGATAAAGTACTCTCCACTATTGCATGGCATATCCAGAGCATCAGGAAACTTAAATCATTTATCCTTCTGATATCCATGGTGGAGGTACCTACCAGAGCAGCAGTAATACTTAGCAGTACTGGTAGGGCTTTTCCATTACTTCAGGCTTGAGGAATATTTACACTTGAAAAAGTTACGATATTTAAAACATATTTACTCCAATTTGTGCTGCTTTGCAGCTTTTCCGTGCTCTGGTTGCAAGAGCAGAAGCAGAACTAGCCACAGGATTTAAGTTAAAGTTTTGCCTTTTCCAAGGGAAATCACTTTTCATTTCAGTCTTAGTCAAATTTTGGACATGGTTTTCCCAGTGATTTGGGATGAAATACCAACAAAAATCCTCTCTGGCCAGCTCCAATAGTAAGTGCAAAAATAGAGCTGTTAACATGATACATAGTAGCTTTGACAGCAACTACCATTTCCTTTTTGTGTAATATTACAAGAAACCAAACACTGAGTGTTTTGAATGACCTGACACTTTTTTTACACTTTATACATGAGGTCATCCTACAGTCTTGCTTTAAGGCAGAAAAATATCATTTCCTGATGTGACAATGAACATAATCAAGTTCTTTACAGTTCTGCCAGGGCTGGTAAGGAGCCCAGATCACAGTATCAGAACTCTTGGCTTTTTAACCAAACTCACTGATCAGAGCACAAAATACACTGATTGTGCTCTTTAATCATTAGCAACGTGTCCTTTTGGAGCGGGCTATAAAGCCTGGGGTCTTGATGGGAGGGGACCAGTTGGGGATTGTTACTTCTTTTCTGGAAGCACTGACCCATCTGTGTTTATTGGTGCAGAGTTCCTGGTTCCCAGGGCTGCCCCTGAGCAGTGTCTGGAGCCCCTGGCAGCCATGTGGGAGCAGCTCTGTGGCAGGGCTGGAAGAAGCCTGGGGAAGGTGATCTGATCTGCCATGGGGGCCCAGCAGGCTTCAGGCTCCTGCCTTCCATGTGCCTCTGCTGGATTTTGTGGAAGGAAGCTTGTGCTAAGATAATTACACTGAGACGGTTGAATATCAGCTCTGCTTCCTCAAGGATCAATCAATAAATGACTTTATTGTGCTTTTATACTCTTTGATATTTGTATTATTGGTTTCAGTAAAATTTATATCGAATCGTAGAGAGAAGCCAATTATTCCTTTCTGTTGTTGTTTTGCAAGAAGCCCTTCTTCTGTTCCTTATATGTTTCTTGCCAAGGCATGATTCTTTTCTTAAATTAGCAAAATGCTAATTTTAATTGCAAAGTGCAATTAAAAATTACTTTGCATATGTGTGGGGAAGTTCAGGAAAATATTGGGGCTCTTATACCATGTGCTTGACTGCAATATTTAAACCAGTCATCACTGGTCCAGCCGTTCTCATGTAATGTTTTCTAAGCTCTGCCATTCAAATCAAAATAAATCAATACTAAACTTAAGAGTGGAACGGGAGCAGTTTACAGCTCCTGGGTCATTCTTCAGTATCTAGATGACCAGAGCTGTCTGGAACACCTGTGTAGTGATTTTGTGTCACCTAAATGTATTGTTGTGTTTCCATCCTTCTTTTAAAAAAGGATTACAAAGTTTCATTGTTTCCTTCTAAATATTTAGCATTATTTTCTGAGTAAAACCGGTATTTTTTCTCATCAGTTACTGAGATCAAAGCTGCACAATCTCAGTTACTGGGGCACAATATAGTGCGTTGGCAAACATGTTGGAACAATTTCCAGTAATTTTGGCTAAGTATTAGAGGAAGTGGAAAGTAACACAGACTTACTGAAAGGGCTACACATTCCCTTACATGATCTGGAAAACAAGACTTCACACCAGAAGGTAATTGCAGTGAGCATCCAATAACAAAACCTGAAATGTAATGTTCTTTTCCCCTCTTGCTGTAGTTAGAAAAAATTATGCCTTATATTTATTAGTCTCCACTGCAGATACCACGATTTTGTTCTAAAGTAGCTTGTGTACCACAGCAGAGAAACAAAATTCTCATCATGTTGCACAAATTACTTGGTCTCACCAAATGGCCGTTTTTCCTCTAAAAAATCTCAATAAAACTTCCATCTCTGCAATGATATCTTGGAAATCTCTCAGAGCTGAGTTATTTACAATATTTGGAAAAAAATAACAAATTTTAGCGCTGGAGAATCCGGAGGGCGGGGTCAGTTTATGGAGTTCGGCTTTCCCCGCGTTCCCCGGGGCGATTCCCGCTGCGGTGCCCCCGGTGTGTTCCCTGTGGCGGGGCTGGCTCCCCTCGGCCGCGCCTGCCCGTGCGAACAGGGCCGCATTCCGCGGGCAGCCCTGGCCACCGCCAGGAATGTTTTACTATTGTGTTACTGGGCACTGATAAAAGTTCGCAGGCTTTTTATGGTCAGCTCCTCAAAGTGGCACTTGGTGTTTTGGTGATAAGGAGGCAGAGCTCTGGCTGTCGGGCCCAGCCTTATTATCTGTGACAGGGAACTGTGGCTTAAATCCTTCCACAATGACAGGAACCCCATCTGGAGTGACGGTTTCCAGAGCCTGAAACGGGAGATACTGAGGCATTTTCCTTCCTCATGAGTCAAAGCAGAGTTAACCCCATTGTTAACAAAAATGACACGCAGTCACCGAGAGGAAGGAGACATTTTTATATTTAAATCTCTTCCTTTTTGTTTAAGGTGGAGGGTAGTTTTCAGACCGTTCCGGGGGGATGAACTGGCAGCATTACACTTAAAAGCTTTCACTGGATTGTTTTAGACTATTGAAAGCAGTTCCACTGAAACTCCTTTACTGCAAGACTTCAATTGCCTCAGCGTGTGTATCACAGGAGCTCTCTGCGTGTGCATATCTTGCAAACCCTTTCTTTGCAGAGCCTCAGTGCAGCTCTGCAATCGTGTCCCGGGCACCACGCGCTGACGCCAACATTTGGGTTCTATTTCCAGAGTGCCGTGGGCTGCAGGGGTTAAGTGCAATCCAGATTACACAGTGTTAACATTTTCCCTGCTGATACCAGAGTGTAGCAGGCTGGCAGGCTGACTTGTTAGGAAGGGCTTCGACAGGGAGAACAGGCTCCGACCTTGAGAGGCCGAGCAGCCGGCCCTTGTATGGCCAAGTCCATTTACGTGTCCAGCTGATTGGTTGGAGGAGCAGCATCAGAGCAGTGACAGGTGCTGGAGGAGCCTACACCTGTTTTCCCCATATGCTGATTTAGTGATTACATTTTTGTGGGAGTTCCAGATACTGTGTGGGATACGCAGAGCGAGCCAGGAAACTTGAGAAGGAATTGCAGCTTATGGTGAACTGTGATACTAAAGAATTTCAGGCGGCGAATTGGATTTTCAATTCCTGCTTTAAAACTGCAGTAGAAATATGCAGGATTTTGCATATATATGAATAGTGAGGAAGTTGCGTGTACTTCTTATTATACTAGAAATCAGTTGACAGTAAAAATTGCTGGTGAATACTATGAGCTAAAATATTTTGTTTTTTTAACTCAGAATTTCAGTGTGTTATGGAAATTGCTTCTGTAGGAAAACACGGAGCATTTTTACAGTGCTGGAAACGTCAGCTTGCAGATTTCTGATCTTTAGGGGTTTTAATTTAAAATTCATGGAATATAGATAATTTCTAACAAAAAGTACACAACTCCCTCATGCCTGTATAGTCCTTCTGCTGCCTTGTGTACAGATAACATATATCTGTTTAAAATTGTATCGCTTTCCTCTTAAAACTTTTTTTTTGAAACATTTAAAGATTTTTCTGCAGGTAATATTTTAAATATTGTTTTGTTATAAATTAGAGCTTGTAGAGAAAAGGTTCTGATTGTGTAATAGGCTGGAAAAGAAAAACAAGAAATACAAATATATCTTATAATTTGGTCACGAGACCTGTAGTTTCACATCCTTTCTTTAGTGGCTGGATTGTAGACAAGCTTGCTTTTTTTTCCAGGGGATGTTGATGTGAGTTCTCCACCAGAAAACAGGAAGTAGGTCCATAAAGTTAGTCTAAAGGACTCTGAAAAAGCTTATATTTAGCAAACTAAGTCATTTTAGAGAGGGATTATGTAATTTCTTTTTGCAGTTCTTGTTATTGTGCAGGATGACAGAAGTTCAGGAAGATCCTGCCTTTATCAACTACTGAGACATCGAGTATTACGGATATTAATGTCCTGCAGTTATTTATTGGATCAAAAATTTTAGCCACTGTGTTTGTCAGAGTATAACTGTATGCTCTTTAAAATGTGAATATTAAAATTAAGATGCTAAAATCAATTCATTAAAGATCCAGTAAACCGGCTTTTAATTACCAGTAATGAATAACATGAACTGCTTTGCCACAGGTTTGAATGTTCCTTGTCAGGCAACTTCACTCCATCAGCCAGTGTCTAAAAATGATTTTGCATGCAATGCTGGGGAGATGAAGTGTTTGTAGGGGGAAGTTACCTGTGAGATGGCACCTGGGTGAACCTTTTCTCTCTGTGTACTTTGCCACTATCTTGAAAGACTGATTCTGTCTGTTGCACAGTGACTATTGTCTGTGAAAGTTTAATGTAGTTTCAGGGGCTCTGAATGATTCAGTAGTGTACAAAACTTCTTGGCAAGTTAGTATGATTTGTATGTGAATTTTCCAATTGTATTTCAGACCTTAAGAAAGAAAGGCCTTAATGGTTGTGAGAGCCCTGATGCTGACGATTACTTTGAGCACAGTCCACTATCGGAGGACAGATTCAGCAAACTAAATGAAGATAGTGATTTTATTTTCAAGCGAGGCCCTGTAAGTACTTTTATTTTATCTCTACTTTTTATTTGTTGATCCTTTTTATTAACTTCATTATTTAGGCTCTGAACAAGAAGGAACACAGAGGGTGCGACAGCCCGGACCCTGACACTTCATATGTGCTCACGCCACATACAGAAGAAAAATATAAAAAAATTAATGAAGAGTTTGATAATATGATGCGGAATCATAAAATCGCAGTGAGTACTAAAGTATGGTTTGTGCTTCTCTTACATGCATGAGAATTTTCATGGTGTTTGCTTACCACTGAAAACCACTTCAAAGACAAGAGGATGAGAAGGGAAAAGTTCTTCTGAGGAAAGATGAAATTGTGATACCTGACCTTGTTAAGTTGCATTTTATCATAAAGAATAAGAAGAATTATCTCTAGCTTTGGTTTTGCACTCCCAGTTTTTCAGACCTTTGGAACACAAGACAGCATTTCAAAATTTCAGGAACCTACTGAATTACCTAATCCTAGCTAAAATACATTTACCAAGATAGCTTTTTGTTGTGGGATGTAGGATCATTTATTTACATTTTGTAGGTCTTCATCTGTCTGGTGATCAGGATTTTAGAGTGTGTGACAAGCAGGCAAATAGAATTGGATTAATTTTGTCATCTAACCAGTAGAATTTATTTTGCTCTAGTCTGGATGTATAAATTTATTTAGATATTTAAAATCAAGGCTGCTGCACAATGAGAGCTCAAAAGATTGTTCCTTCTGAAATTCCAACAGATACTTCCTTGGACACTGAAAGGTACTTGAAAATTTTCTCCCAAGTGCCAACCCAGAGTGCAGCCATAAGTCACTTGGCTCCAGAACTTCAGTTTGGGGCTAAAAGGAGTGGAAATGTGGCATGTTTTTTGTGGAGGTGTTCGTGATGACATTTAATTTCCACCTACAAAAAACAGCTAGTGTCGAGTATTACTAAGTATTTTCTAAGAAAACTAGTATAGGGCTTTGCCACAGCCTTTGAATATTTTGAGAATGCAAATCTTGCACCAGTTAAAGGAGGTGGACTGGGTGGGTTAATCTGCACAGACTTTGGGGCACTTGAGTAGCATCTCCAAATGACTGCTGATACTGGAAATCATTTCATCGTTCAGAGCATAAGAGATCTCTGGGGGCTGAACAGCAAACTGACAGTCATTGACACCCAGCATCACTTCTGTTAGCATTTTATGCTTGAATAAAGCAAATGTATTTTGGATTTTCTTTGTTTTGAAGATTTTAACATCCATCATCTCTGTGTTGAGACATCTTCAGGCCTTATCTCTCAGTGTGTTACAGCTAAATGGGTTTTTAGTGAACAGCCTAAATGTCTGTGTGGACATCAGTGTAAATTAAAAGGGCAACATTATTTTTTAGCTCTTTAGCTATTTGTAACTCAAATTTGGCCAGTTATGCTTCTGTTTCCAGTAATTCTGGGGCTGTATAAGAACACAGTTTCTCTTGTTCTTGAGCACTCATTGCTGTCAAAGGATAGGAATGAGGCAAAGCGTGAAGAACACTGTCATAACCAAATGAGCACCATAGATGGGCAGAGACAGCCTTTGTTGTAAGGTGTGGGGGGAGGCTGTCACTTATTGGTTCTGTATTGAGAAATCTACAGAAAAAATGTCCCAGCTGTTACCTCCTGGCAGTGTGTTCAGCATACTTCAGGTATTTCCAGTTTAGTTTGAGCTGCTTGACAGCAGGCTGTGTAAAAACACCCTGGTTTTGGTAGATACTGAGTAGTTTCAAGTAGTTTCCCCTGAGAACAAGGACCAGTAGGGCTTGTCATTGGTTAGATACTGTGAATGATTTGCTAGCTTTGTCTTGTTCTGCTTCATTACTTTTTCCTTCCATCTGTGCCAAAAATTGATGATTATTCTTAGAATGCTTCAGTAGGGACATTGTTGTTGGCTCTCACTAGTAAGAGATTTTGTTTCTTGTAGAGAATATATTCTGCTCTTTTAATTGGTATAGTTATTGTTACATTTCTTGTATTATCTTACTTTTCATGTAGAAGTATCATTCTAAATTATTTTTAAGCTGCACATGATGAAATTGCATTCTTTAAAGTGTACTTCCTAGGTCATGTGTGTTGGTCATCTGCCTTTGACCTCTTAATCACAACTATCACCACTCTATTCTGTCAATAAATAATACTGGGTTTTTGCCCTTAAATTGTACCTGTCATGGTTTTGTTTCCAGTAATTATGAGGGTTGTGAAAAAAAAAATAGTCCCTTTTGTTTCAGAAACTCATCACTGTCAAAGGATAGGAATGAGACAAAGGCCAAAGAAGTTAGTCATGACCAAATGAGTACCATAGATGGGCAGGCAGCTCAGCTTTTGATTCAATAGCTGTTGAATAACAAACATATATACTGCAGAAAAACAGTTGCCTTTTAAATAATGCTGTACAAAGAAGTTAAAAAATCAGATTTGCAAAAAAGATGGAGTGGTTATTCAAGCCGGGGTTTGGGGAACCTGAAATGTTTAAATTCAAATTATTGAACTTTGTGATTTTTTAAGATCTGTTTATTTTTCTAGTCTGTTGAAGAACAAGTCTTACAGATTAGTAGCAATATATTGGCAAAGTTATTACTAGAAAATGTTATTACTAACTTGTTCTTTTTTGTATGATAACTGTTTGTAATATGCATGTTTATGCTTACATTTTGAAGGTACAACAATTCATTGATTTGTAGATTGTCATTGCTTTGTAATAATCCAAAATAACTGTTAAATTTGTTGTGTTTATGAGCTTGTGAATTCATATGAATACTTTAAGTTTTCTGTGTTTGAACTTTTCATATTTCAGAAGCTTGAGTAATTCTTTGGAACTGTAATTATGTGATGTATAAGAATTTAACACAATACTTTACAACAAATGGATATTTTAAAACCGTGTGCTTGATAGAGTTTAAAAACTAACAGAATTAACTTTAATAAAAACAACCAAACTGCTGTAACTGAGAGTTTTTCTAATGTGCTGTTTCTGCAAACACAGTTAATGCTAATGGTGTTGTCTTGTTCCTTCTCTCCTCTCCCGCAGCCCGGCTTGCCAGCCCAGAACTTCTCCATGTCAGTGACGGTTCCAGTGTCCAATCCCAACACTTTAACCTACAGCAACCCAGGGAGCTCCCTGGTGTCCCCATCCCTGGCTGCCAGCTCCTCACTCACGGACACGACCATGCTGTCCCCGCCCCAGAGCACCCTGCACCGCAACGTGTCCCCCGGGGCGCCGCAGAGACCGCCCAGCGCCGGCAACGCAGGTGAGCTCTGCTGCTGCTGCCCCTGCCCCACATCCCTGGGCCTCTTCTGTCAGAACCCACAAAAACCCTCCCAAGGAACAAGTTCTCAGTGGTTTCAGTGCATTTGCACAGCTGATGTACAGAATTACATGATACTCTAATGGGGCAAGTCAGTTTAATGCTCTGGCTTATTTTGATTAGGTGGAATGCTGGGGACAACTGATCTCTCAGTGCCAAATGGAGCTGGTACAAGTCCAGTGGGTAAGTGCAGTATCGTGACTTTGTTATAAAAAATAGTCTTGTGGTTTCAGTTTCTCAGTTATTCAAAAGCAATTTTTTATTTTGACTCTTTGGAAAAAGTGGCTGTGGAAGAACAAAGGTCATAATTTTTTTTGCTGCACTGTTATTATCAGGTTTTATAAATTGTTATCAGGTATATAACTTTTTACTGCTGTGCCCTTTCCACTTCAGTAATATTTGTCTTTTTTATTTTAATGGTTTTCAGTAGTAGTGTGCTGCTGCTGCTTTTCTGTTTCTCTACAGGTATAATTACAGCATTCTAAAAACATCTTACATTTGCCAGATCTGAACTATTGCATCAAAGGCAACTCAGCTCAGATCTCAACTTCAGTATTTGCAGGACCTGGGTGTTTGATACTGGTTGTGGTGCCAATCAGAATGAAGCAAATACAGACTGTATTGTTTGTATTGCCATGTGTATCTTGCTAATCATTTTCTAGCAATTACATGAAGAAAGCAATAAATCTTGGAAACTGATAGCTAAGGATCTGTCTTAGTTTTGGATGATGATCAGAATTTCTTTTGAAAACAAATTAGAGATCTTGCCAAAAATCAAATTCACAGTATTTTTTTGCCTTCAGTAAAAATATATGATAGCACTTTTTCATCTCAATAATATTTTGTCTCCCCTAAACAAAATTTAGCACTCTCTGATAGAGGGCAGGCAGCCACTGAAATGTGTCGTGCCACAGACAGACAAAATAAATGACAGCTCACCCACTTTGGTCACGTTCCTCCTTGCCACTGGAAGTCTTGCTGGCTGAAGGTCAGTTTTGCAAACACACCTAAATCCCCTTGGGAAGTGTTCTTAGTTTGGAATTAGAGAAGCAACTGTTGACCTTTCAGTGTTTGCCCACTGGCTACTTAGTGTGGCAGCTGGGAAAAAGTTCTTTGAACATCAAGTCAGGCAGTTCAATTGATGAATAAAAAATGCTGCAACTCTCCAAGGCTGAAAGCACAGGATTGACTTTCCACTCTTTATCCATTCCTTGGCTATGTGCAGTGAAGATATGAAATATTAAAGAGTGATTTCCATCAGGTAAGCAAGATTTTAAATGGAGGAAACTTCCTCAGTTGAAAAACATGACTGTTTTTAGAAGCTGTAGAGGTCAGATGTTGATTTCCATAGAATTTTTCAAGTCAGGCTAAATAAGTTTATTATCAGGCTGTTTCAGGCCTCTTTTCCCAAATCGGGCTTTATTAAGAGCAGCTTCAGATTTAAGACTCCTTCCTTGAATAAGCAAATAAAACAGTGGCTACAGTGCTTGCTATAGGGTATCAAACTCTAGAAATGCCCAGTTACAGCAGCTTGGGGAACATATTTAATGCAGTAAAATGTTTGCCTCCTTGCATTTATTAATAGTTTATGTAAAAAGTCAAAATGCATCACTTATCTCTTACTCTGCAGAACATCACACCCAAGATGTTATACATATACCCACTCACTTCTAGAAAGGTTTGTCATGCAAGTGAGAGTTGTGACTGTACAAGAACAGGGAGACATCTTTAAGTACCTCTAGTGAAACTTAAATACCTGGTTAACCCCAGAATGCTAAATCAGAAGGGTACTGAGAGTTGTCAGAGCTCCACTTGCTGTAAGTTATGGCATAAAAACTTTGTAACTACTGACAGGTGCACAGGAACCTTCTCAGTTACAACCACAATCAAGAAATCATACGTAACCAGATTGACTTAAATCTGCTGTCAAGTTGAGCTTGACAGCTGCTGTTGAAATGTATCTCATGTTAATTATGTCTGCAGACAATAATGGTTTTAGTTTCTTGCTGCATTTATTGTAGAATTCACTTTTAAAAAATCTATTTTCTTCTTTTAGCTTCCAGGTTTTTTTAAAAAACATCTCAGGAATGGAGAATTCTCCTATGGATGTAGTGAAAGGTCACGTGCCAAATATGCAGCTCACAATTTATAGGAGTGATGTCAGAGGTAAAGATGGAATACTGGCATATCAGTATTCCCAGATACCCTCTTATAAATAAATAAAGGAAAACCCCATCTTCTTCAATATTAAGAAGTTTTTGTGCATCTGAGATTTTGTTCTCATTTCCTTGAAAGGCACTTACATGTCTTTATGCTTTAGTAAAAAGCAAGTAAAGGTTATATTGCTTATTTGGGACCCAGTTCAAACAAAGATGTTGCATAAAATGGCTCATATTGAGTTCACATGAGTCTTTTTCTCAAGTCCTGTGTAACTTGATTGGAATGGAAATGATTTGCTTTAGCAGTCAATCTGCCAACTTAACAGTTTTTCTGTGGAAAATAACTTTGAGTAAAAATATCTGCATGTTGTAGCAAAGATTGGTAGGTGGTTTTTTATATCCAGAACAGAAAATTTTGTGATCACTTTATAATACTGAGAGCTTACTTCACATGCAGCTGTCATAACTCTGAAAAAGCATTTTCATTTTGTAATATTTTTAAAATTCTACCCACCACAGAAAAAACATTTGCTGAAAATTTTCACTTGGCAAATATACCAGTTTTGAGAGGGAAAAAATGTCCAGCATTATAATGGAGCTTGCTCTACAGCTCATTTATTTTTTCTGTTAACTAGATGAAATGTTTCTGAGCTAGGACATTGATGATCTTGGTGCTTGTGGTCAATGTTAAACCCTGTTCAGTTTGTGGTGGGCATCAAACGAGCTCCAGGAGTCTCATAGCACCAGGCTGTGGAGAGCACTTCAGGCAAAGTAGAGCCTCACATGCCCAGATACAGCTGAGAGTTTCTTTGGCTTAGGAATGGATGGAGGGTGGATGGATGGATAGGTGGAAGGTGAATGGATGGANGATGGATGGATGATGGATGATGGATGGATGGATGGATGGATGGATGGATGGATGAATGAATGGAGGATGGTGGAAGGTGGATGGAGGATGGATGGATGGATGAATGGATGATGGATGGATGGATGATGGATGATGGATGGATGGATGGATGAATGAATGGAGGATGGTGGAAGGTGGATGGAGGATGGATGGATGGATGAATGGATGACATTCCAGTTTGCCGTGAGTTCTGCTCTGCTGCGTTCCGGTAGATTGGTATCACTGCATGAATCATCCATAGGGTGCCAGTGAAATGCACTTGCAGTGACCTTGTGCCATCCTTGAGGACTCTGAGAACCAGAAAAGCTCACAAGTACCACCTCAGTTACTCAGTCTCTTTTTCTTCCACATCTTTCACTTGTGGCATTGAGCCAGAAACATGCCAAGGGCCTAAGCTGGTTTTCATTGCCAAGATTGCATGAAAGCCATAAAACTTGAGACCTAAGTTCTTCCCAGTCCCAGAGGATTCTTAAAGAATTTTTGGAAGTGGAGGCTGTTTATGGTGTCACAAAGACACAGTATTTTCTGTCTGTACATTTCTGTCTGTGAAGTAGCCCTTCTGGTCAATAATGCAGATTATGGACACAGTTAATCTTCTGGAAAAGAAGAAAAAAGGAAGTTGTCTTTCCTCTTATATTTTTGCCATCAGGAGAATGCATAAAAAAGACCTGGTCTGTTTGCGTACTGAATTTCTCCTCTTTGATCCAGAGCTGTATCTTCTCTAATGTCCTCACTTATCTTTAGGTTTAGGAGAATGTGAAGTAACCTCAGGAATACTGTGGAGCAGAACTGAAGGGTGTATCTGCTGGAAAAGCTGTGAGGTGTTGGATCTTACTAAGAGTCAGTCTAGATCATGTGTGGTCTTTTATCCTGGCCCAAGGAGGGATTTTGCAGAGGTGCTGCTGGCAGCTTGCACATGCCTGTAAACTGCCTGGAGTTGCCAGAAAGGGATCAAGACAGAACTGTGAATAGCCACACCTGTAAATGGTTCCCTTTGTCTTGAGGGCTGGGCTGATGGGGAGAGCTTTTTGTGCTTGAGGATAAAAGAATCTCTGAGCTTGGTTTTGCACAAGTCTGAATCTGCTGGAATCTGGAGTGCACCAGAGGCTTCAATAACAGAAAGTCTCTCTGTGCACACCTTTCTAGTCTTGTTTGGTTTGTGAAATGAGAGACATCCCAGCAGGGGTATCCCACTGACTCCTGAAAAATACCTCTTGCAGTTTCAGGCAACTGTTCTGCATTGATGCTATCAGCCTCTTCCTTAAGAAAGTAGCTTTCTTCTGCCTCTACCCCACGCTGACATTTACATAATGTCCCTCTGCCAGCCTGTTAACCTGCATCAGCTACAAGCCTTGGCCCTGTGGGAGAGGCCCACCTTAGGAAAGCAGCTGTAAATAAACCCTGAGCATGTTCCTACTTCAGGCTGTGCACTCCTCGAGCTGTTTCAGATCTGTGCTTCCTCTTCAGTGTGACTGGGAGGATCAGTCCCAGGCAGTCTTTCCATAGTCACATGTCCTTACTTCCCAGCTGTATGGAAAGGGACCTGATTTCAGAGTATTTGTTCACCTGCTGCTAAATGCAGCACACAGAGGTTCCTGCTGTGCTGTCAGTGGTGTCAGGGCATTGTGGCTTGCCTTGCTTTCTGATCTTGGAGAGGACCCAGGTCAGTACAAAAGTCAGGGGTTCAGCTTCTCCAGGGAAGATCTGAGGGATCCCTGAGGAGCATGAGACCAGCCTATTGACTGCTGCAGCTTCCAGGCTCTCCTGAAGGAAAGGGAGCTCTGGGACTGGGCTGCAGAGCAGCTGTTCCCAGGGTGTGAGCTGAATGCTTCTTCTCCTTTGCTGGACATTGTCAGCACATAACAAAGGCTGACCCATCCATCACTCTGATTAAATCAGCTCATAAGAAATGACTGGCTGAAATCAGCATTAAAAACATGCTGGTAAGAAAAAAAGAAAGTATTTGATTTTTTTTAATTATTTTTTTAAACTGTAGTTCTTTCTCCTTGGAAACCACCCATCTGCATGACATGAGGTCATTTCAGCTCCTGAAGTACCCTTAGGTATCAGTTGAAATTTCATATCTTGCTATGTGTGTTTGCTATCTTACCAGAATTTCTGATTTACTGAGAGGTACATGACAATTCTGGTTAGAATTTGACATGCAGAGAACAAATGATTAATCTCCCAGCTGTTAAAGTAAGTCTCCACATTTGCATGATGTCCCCTTGCCCAGGATACACTGGCACATGCCAGGCTGTTGTAAACATACCATTTCTCTCCTTCTTTCTCTGCCACTCTTCACACTGGCTTTGTATAGACACACAGAAATCAGCAAGTTTAGGAAGTAAACTGATGTAATTAACTGTAATCTGTTTAATTGACAAAAGACCTAAAAGACATCCAGTTGCTGTTGGTGATGTTTCATTCGGATACAAGAGTGAATTTAGGTTTGCTGTTGCATTCTGAATAACAACAACTCCTTTATATTCTAAATATCCTTGAAAATTCTTTCTCCTTTTATGTAGCTGTAGGCAAAAGAAAATTTCCAACAACCTGGGAATGAGCTCTTTATAAAGTTCTGTAACATGACTAAGCATTCCCTTGACATTTAGTCATGTGTATTTCTTTTTTGCTGCCTTTTAATATCTGAAGTACTGCCTTAGAAACATAAATCTTGCATGTTACACGTTTCAAGATCTTATATTACTGTCAAAGGTATATTTTAATTCTGATTATAGTATTATCTGACATACTGATTTGTAAAGATAGTAGAAATACATTTATTTCAGGTTGCTTGAGATACTACAGTAAATTCTTTCCAAAGGTGATACAGAACTGGAGCTTTTTGAAACAGTGATGGAATCAGCAGTGATTGCTGTGCAGAGTTGAAAATGTTAGGAATGGCATATGCTGTTTTTAATTTCCACTTAAATCTGCCATATTAAACCCCAAAAGTAAACAAATGGAGCAACTAATGCACACAGCAGTGCTATTGTTGGTTTTACTTGCAATACATCCCCCTGCCCAAGGTTCTTCATGTAAATGTTTTCCTTCAGTAGATCTTATCTGGCCTCGTGAATCAATGACTTGTTGCAAACACAGTTTTCAGTTTACTTCTAATTGTGTGACGTCTGTTGGATTTTATGATGTCACTGAAGGCATAAATATTTATTTACTACAATCCTTATTTTTGCTTAATCGTACATGGCTTAGCTGCTTGCCCACAATTAATTCCAAAACTGTGTCTAATTGTGTTCAGTTTTTCTCTAAAATGAACCACCAAAAAAAAAATTAATGGCACCAGTGCCTATAATTTATTTCTTGAGTAGTAATAAGTACATAGAGTACTTTCCAGCCACGTGTGTTCATTGTTTCAGCTGATGTGATTTATGTAGTGAAATATGAGTCTGGCTCATGTAATTGAATGCTGTGTCTTGGGCTGTAGGACAGTAAATGAGATTAAGCTGTATTATGTCTCTGAAGGCAGAATATCCAGTTGGTATCATGGGTGGGTTGTAACATTTCACTTCAGAAAAGAACTTGCTTCAAAAGTAAACACTTTCTGACTAAATAAGAAGTAGGCTAATGTATGTTGGCAGGGTTTGTTATCATCAAATCTAATTAAATTATGATTCATATAATTGAGAGCTTATATTTGCATTGGTGTCTGTTTTCCAAAGGACTGTTTTGAAAATGCTTTCAGGTCTGTTTTAAGGAATTAGAGTTAAATAAAACTCTTCCTTCTCAAGTAAAAGTGGTTGTATTTTTACACACATGTATGGTTTTATATTCTGTTTCCATTTCCAGTTTGAAAACGCTTTTAAGCATAAAGTATTGTTTCTGGGGAAGATCTATAGCAGGTAGGGTAGAAACAATTTCTCTGTTATATGAAATAGTAAGTAGAATTTATGGGGTTGTTTAGGCCTTGGTTTGGCAAAGGGCTGTGTAGTTGCATCATCCTGTAATCATGATCTTTTTCTGGCTCCTGACCTTGCTCTAAGAAATACCACACGTTCAGTTATCCTTTCACTCTTAACCGGCAATTTGATTTTCTTATTAGATTATTAAAAAGAAAAAGGCTTGAAGTTTCATACTAAAAATGAATATTCTGCACTCTTACTGCATCCCCAGCATATGATCCTTCAGATGATCAATACAGACACTCCAGTGTTTGCTCAGTGTTCAGTGCCAGCTCTTTATCACAAAGGGCTGCTATTGGATTCATACCCATAGTATTGCACACTTGGGATATTTTTTATTACTGTTTCTCCCATTTTAAAGATATTCTAAACACTCCTTTTGAGAAGTGCTCAGCCTTTTGTCAGAAGAAATGCTTTGACTCTGCTCTGCTGGCTGCCTGATCCTGCGCAGAGCAGGAAGTGGCAGGGAGTTTGTTGGTTCTGACAGCACCACTAAAAGCAAGAAATGTTTCTGAAGGATTGGCAGAGCCTTGGAATAAGGGCTCAGGAAATGACTGGATTGGGTGTGGAAGAGAGACACTGTCCAGATTTAACACACAGGCTACCGAAATACTTGAACCAGAGGACAGGAAATGGTATCATAGGATGGCCCAAAGTGCTGTACAGAACCTCATTGTTTGTTCAGAGTGGGATTGTTGTGCAGCTGAAACTGCTCAGAACTCAGCCCTGCCATGGAAAGGTGGCACTGACAGCCCCAGTGAGTAATAAAATGCTATTTATTATTGCTTTAAAGCCCAGACTTTACTGCCATTATAACAGTAAGTTCTTTAAATGCTCTGGCATTTTTGCTGAAAATGGGAGGTGCCATAACAAAGTTTCAGATATAATTTGGTGAAGATCATACCATTCTCTGATACTTTTCCTCCCTGGCATGTTTGCAAATCCATGTAATTTTTACCCAGTTCATTGTGTAGGATGTCTCTCTGTCTCTGCAGGCTGGCTGTAACTCTTGCTGCACTCATTTATAATGGATAGGAATTGATGCATAACTGTGTTAACAAAATCATGATTCTACGAAAACTGTCTCTGTTTCTGTGCTTAAGGGTAGCACAGAACGAAATTTCTCCTTTTGGCTTGTTGGTTTTTCCATGTGACCCAGCTGTGGAGAGTTTTCTTCTACGAGTCAAGAGTATATTTAGCTCTAGTGTGTATTCTCAGCTCCAACTGAGCTTTTCAACCACTCCACCTAAATTTTATCACTAACCTAGAAGCGTCTGAATAAATTCTGCTGTTTTCAGCTGAGGAATGTAGATCCTTTAATCACAAAATGAGGATTTGCTGTAGTTTTTGATACAGAAGGAAGAATGCTGACTTGACTAAAAATTTGACTTTCTACTGTGTTCCTTCTTTCCCCCATAAAGTTCTGAGTTAAAAGTCATATTCCCATACCTCCTATGCAAATGCTTCAGGAAAGTACTAAATTAGAATGACTCCTCCTTGCTCTATTAACCTTGGAAAACTCAAGGGACATATCAGATCATCCATGTATGGTCAGGCTTTTGGCACAGTGGGAAATCCACATAGTGAGTAAATCCAGAGGAGGCTTCCTCACAGCATCCTGGTGAATTCCCACTGGGGTTGTCAGTGTGCCCTGGCTGAGTATCTTGGTTATACCAGGCACCTCCATGAAGTTTTGTGCTCTTGCTGAGACATGTTGCTGTTCTTCCTTCTTGCTGTGCTTTCAAATGCATTAAAAATGTTGCTAAAGATGGTGGTAGAATGTGACACTGACAACTTTCTTATTTTAATTGCTTCTAGATTAATATGTATTTAATGTAATAAAATTGGATTGGGCATAGGGGCCTATTCAAATTAGAGTAATAATGCAAAATTCATGCCAGCGTGGCGCTATGGGCGATTAGGAGAGAATTTCCCACACAGTGAACTTTGTCTCATAGATTTTTCCCCAATTGTGCCTATAAAAGCTGCATTCAGACCTGCAGTGTTAGTGCAAACAGAATCTTACTATGAATTGTGTTTATTTATACACACACACACAAGTTCTGTAGGGTGAACTGTGGGGTTCCCTGTTGCAAAATTCTCCTTAACAACTTTTTTTGTGTTTGCAGCTGAATAAGGTTTGTGTATATTGGGAATTGCTGCTATAAATATGATTCTGTGATTGGAATGTGGCTTTACATTTTTTTCTGAGAAATATATTTTGGTTAACATGATTGGGACTTCTGTCAGGATGGAAAAATCACAGATTTACTGCCTTGGTGCTGTTTTCTGGTCAGTTCTGAGTGTAAGCTGAAGCCTCTACCTTCAGCTTATTCAGCTTTTGGAGATTTCAGTGCTGAATCCTGGACCTGTAGGCTTTGGCTTGTCCAATTCCACTTAAAATGAGTACCCAGGAGAAAGATAAAGACTTTGTTAAATAAACCTATGGGCATAAATGATGTGTATATCGGGAATGAATTTGAAAGGAGAGGATTTGTTCCCCTCATTGTTGCTAAATAATCAGACAGTAAATATTGATAGTGAAATTAGCCCTACAAATCTTGGAAGTATATGAAGAATAAATTTTAGAAACAGAGACTTTAAGAGCTGATCTTCTGTTCTCACAGGCAACACTTGAGTGTAGTCCATGCTCTTTCTGTGGGGGTGGGAACCAAGTGGGATTGTGCAAAACCCTCACTTTTGTGCAGGCTCAGCCTGGAGGAGCTTCAAAGGGCAAATGAAACACAGCGGATGTTATTAGAAATAGTTCTTTGGCAATTTGCTCTTCTCAGCGTTTAAGCTGCCACAGCATGCCCTTGAAGTGATATTCCCTTTCCATATTGATCCTCTGGTCAGAGTGGTGTGTGTTTGTTTGAGTGTTCAATACTCAGCCCCTTGTGGGAAGTTTGTTATTTTTACGAAATAAATATTTCATAACTGGTACATGAGCACCAAAATTTTGTATTGTCCTTCTCCTCAGTCTTACAGTCCATTCGTTTTTCCTCTTTCAGGAAATGGGTTTGTGAATTCTCGAGCTTCACCAAGTCTACTTGGTACCAGTGGAGGTGGGAATGGCCTAGGCAAAGTCATGCCTACAAAGTCCCCACCTCCACCAGGAGGAGGAAACCTTGGCATGAACAACCGCAAACCCGACCTCCGTGTCGTCATCCCACCCTCCAGCAAGGGCATGATGCCACCACTGGTGAGTTAAAACATTTGTTCTGGGTCTGACTTTGTGGAAATGGACTGTTCTGCCCACATGCACAGGGAGAAACTGTCTCACCTGCTTAGATAGGGTACAGGAATAGAGGGGTGTTTGTATTCTGAAATGCCACTGATGGAAATCAAAAGTACAGATTGTGACCTGGGGAGAAGTTCAGCTTGTAAGGAATTTTTACAGCTGTGAAACAGCAGTCTGACCTCAGTGTGGTAAGAGCACAATCATAGAGATGGGGCCAGGGGCTTTGATGGTTTGATCTGACATCCCTCTGACTTGGTACTGAGAACTCTGGTGGTTTGAAGGATGTGGGTTTTAAAAAGAGCTGTCCATTATTCCGTGGAGGAAAGGCTGATCTTATTGGTGATGTGAGCTCTATTAATGTGCCCTAAAGCACATTTTGTACCTGTTTTTCCTGGGTTGTAATGGCTGTGGGATGTGAAGTGCAGCTTCCGTGGTGAGGAAGGGCTGAGAGCAGCACTGGTGTGATGTGGCACCGTGGAACGTGACCTTGGCTGTCCTGCAGGGCCATCAAAGAGCTCTGAGGTGCTGTGCAGTGCTGCTCTGCACTTTGGCATCTGAGCACCAATGTTTGTCCAGCCAGGCTGGGAATAGCACACGAGTTTCGTGTCAGCCATGAGGCAACCACGGCCTCGAGCCCAGAACAGGTCTTGCAGGAAGTGTTACTCTGTTTTTCCTTTAATTTACTTGGCCAAATCCTTTGGTCTTAAGTCTTTTGCTGCCATGTAGAAATTTTCAGTGTCTCTGGATGTTTTCTGTGTATGGAAGAATGGACCATAACCAGCAGGAGCAGGATATAAACAACACAAGTACTCTATGTAATTCCTAATTGTCTTTAAGCTACCACAAGTGCTTACATTTGTTACTGGTACTCATGATGAATAATAGCAAATTAATCCAAGTAACAAAAGCTATAATTAGCCCCAGAGTAACGATTCTTTTAAAAAAAAAAAGAAGGTTTTTCTAGGAATACTGAAGTGTAGGAGAGATAGGAAGTACACTGGATGATCATTGCAGTGACAATTGCACTTCAAATTAGAAATAGAAGCAATAATGCAGTTCTGATGTTAGTGGTGCACAGCACCTATTTAATGTTGTGGTATGAAGAACAACATCATGTTCAGCTTTGGGTTTGTCTGTAATTTTTGGGGAATTAGGAGATTTCAGAATAGATGCTGGCCTGGAATGATGGTTGTGTGTGAAAAGTATTTTGTTGCTGAGCTGGTGTATTGGATCAGTGCAGCCAGAGACTGCTGTGCTGCACATCCACTTGTGCAGCCGTGTCCTTGGGGTCACCAAGCTCTTGCTGCACCAATTTCCCCAAAGCCCTCAGTACAGCATGTTTTCATGTGACATGAATTTCATGAAGTATTACATTTCTAGCAGTATTATCTACAGAATCAGGTGGCAAATCCACATTATTAATTAAAATGAATCCAAATCCTGAAGCACAGACGTGACTTTTTCTTTCATTTGAAAGCAATGCTATTTTTAGTAACTGTGTTATCCCTCTTGTTTGCTGAGTACAGTCGGAGGAGGATGAATTGGAGTTGGTGAGTTTGGGCTGCTGTTTGCTGAGAGACAGCAAGATGCTGGAAATGTTTTTCACTACAGCTTTTTAACTGTAGTTTCATTACATATTTTAAATAATTCCAGTGTTCCCTTGGTAGCAGACAAAAATACATTTGTTTTATCAAACTCAAAACCCGACCAATTCAAGTTGAAAACACATCCAAAGTCAGCGCTTGCCATTTGTAAACTTCTATTTTTTTTTCCTGAAAATGTTTCTGTTTTTCTTGGAGGGAACATTGGAAAAGAGCCTTACAAAGTAACTGTCCATGTGTATAGGATTTGTACTGCCTTCTATATGAAATACAAATAATTGCTTCCCATCCTCTAAATTACTGGAATATTTTTAGAAAGTGGCTTCACTTGTGAAGTTCTTCAGATTGTAACACCAGCCCTGTGTTACTTCTCTTCCTTTCAAGGAGATGACATCATTGCTGGTGAGGTCACCTTTTTGGAGGTTAGAATTATTTCATCCTGCGTGAGATTATCAAACCACAGGGGTGTTCCCTGTTTACCACAAGGAACAGAGAATTGCAAATGAATAATTCTACCTTTTTTCCCAGTGGAAAGATGTTTTCCTTTTAAAAGGAAACTCTTGGGATTTGTGTGTTTTCTATTTTTTTTCCCCCCAAAGGTTTTAACATTTGGCATTCTGTCTGGAAAATTAACGTAAGGCTAAAATAATTTGTAACTTATTTTTAGAGCAAATTTGAAATTGTTTGGCTGCTTTGGCACAAACCAGGCAGAAGATGCTGTGTTGGAATCAGAGAGCAATAAATCGACCTCTGCAGACCTTGACTTGTTGTTGAACATGGACCTGTTGCTAATATGAGGCTCTAACTGCATGAAAGCATGGAAAATGTAGTCATATAGATAAATTTTTTGATGAATGCATGCTACTGCTTGATTTTTACCTTAAACATGAGAAATATATTTAAAAAGTAAGTGAAAATGGTTTTGGAAATTCAATATTGAAGTTTTTATTGGGATGTCTTGCTCATCGAGCACTTAAAAGAGCTCTCCCACTTTCCTCTGGCCTTCAGAGACGAGTGTCTGGGTTTCAGTGCAAGAAGGAAATCTCGGTGTAAAAGCACTTAACCAGCAGGCACCGGAGCTGGAATGGAACCCTGGGGCTGGGGATTCCCCCTGCCCGGAGCCTCGGCGGGCGGGGATGGAGCCGCGCTGGATCCCGTGTGTGGCGTGGGCCATCTAGTGGCTCCAGCAACTGGGATCAGCTCTGAGCACTCACACAAAGGAAAGGTGCAGAGTCTGCCTCGAACAGAAACACGAGCTACACCTGCAGGGTTCTCCTGCTGCTAATTCCTGTGCTGGGAGCAGCTCCAAATCCCATCTGTGAGCACTCGCTCCGTGTGGTTGGAGCTGAGTGCTGGATAGGAGAAGCAGCTACCAAAGGTAGCTGAGCATGACAAAGGTACTGAATTCTCCCTGCTACATTTGCACCAGTTAAAAAGATTGAAAAAAAGAGATACTGAAATTTGTCATGAATCTCCAAGGAGAACAAATACGAGGCTCATCTAAGTACTGCTTAGTGTCTTTGTGTGGCTGAGTGTTCCAAGAATTATAGTAAGAAAACATTTACCTCAGAAAACCACCTTTATTAGCCACTCAAAAAAAAAATCCCATAAGGAAATCCTTTGGTCTGGATTGTTTCCCAGTATATTCCTCTTCACTTTTCCATTATGCAGTAATCCCAACTTTATAGGCAGCCATCCAAGAAAGCTTTGGAGAAAGGTCAATTCCTGACAGACACGAAAATCTGTTCTAATAACATCTCTTTATGCCAGATAAACTTGGTCTAGGGGAGATTTTCAGAAGTACTAAGTGATTTAAAGGGATCAATTACAGAAAATCAGGGGGACTTTCTCTGGGAATTAGAGCTTTGAAACCTGGGAGCTCTGAAGCAAGGAGGGCCCATCTACCAATGTGTGTGTTTGGCAACAAATGCCAAAGAGCCCCTAAATCCTTGGGAGGCTCAAAGGTGGGAATTCCAGAGCAGCCAGACACAAGAGAGAATAGGAGCTGGCAGCCAGTGACAGCTGTGGCTATTTTAATATGGGAGCTGTGATATATATTTCTTTCTTTAAATGGAAAAGATACAAGATTGATAACCCTCAATTTATCTTCATAAATTTAAGTTTAAAATTGAATACAGCCCCATTTCTATACCTGCTCATTCTGATATTTTTAAGGGAATGATGCATTTTTAATGCTGCTCATTCTCTCAAGATTAGAGTGCAGAAAAAATTTAAGTGCTGCAGATCCTGAAATACCTGTGTCTGAAATAAAGGAAGGGAGTAGTAACTTCAGTCTTGTAAGGTTATAAAATGGATCCCTACCAAAGAGATGTGAAACTGATCCTTTTGTAGCAAATATTTTTTCAGAGATAAAGAGATGTTTGTTTAAAAAACCCCACATTTCCAGCAGATAAAAACCCAGCTCCTTGTAGAAATACAAGGTGTAGAGAATTTTAAGAATTCTGCAGATAAAAGTAAAAACCTCTTCTTGAAAAATAAAACCCTTAGCATTTTTGGTTCTTGACAGTATTTGTCATGGCCAAATGATGTTGAACCTCCTATTTTTCAGGAAGATTTGCAGTTGCCACCATGGAGAGCAGAATGTTCTGTGGCAGCAGCTTTGCTGTCTGTTGCTGTTCACCACAGTGTTCAATTAATTTTCTAACCAGCAAATTTGGTTAGGGGTTATTTTGAGTGATACGTTTGCTGCAGATGTTCATTCCAGTATATAGGAAAGAAGACTTATTAAAAAGCTGAATTGTGCCCACAGTTAAATTTTCTGAGATAATCTAGTTTAGCTATTTTCCCTGTCAGAAAAGCACCATTGCTCTTTGTGAAGTCAAGTGTCATTTGCTTGGAAACATATCTGCATTATAACAAGTACTCTCTCAGTTTCTCAGGAACCATGGGAACAGCAAGATTATTTTATCACTGAAGTCCTATCAACACAAATTTAGAAGATCTCTGTGTTCCTTTCAGGACAGGTGTAGTCAGCACAGTGTCAAAACTGGTAGCTGAAATTTGGAAAATTGGATAAACAACTGTGAAGTGGGAGAATCTCTTCTGGTAGAACTGCACCTCACCATCTGCACTAAAACCTCCTTAAAAATAAGACTCAAAACTCTTAAATCACTTAAAAACTTCTGAGAATTGTTTTGTGTATCCCTAAGAAATTGCATTATTTTTCGTGTGTCCTGCGTGCTAACACTGTTAAAATCTGCATGCTTGGGAAGTGGCCCAGTGAGCCTTCAATTAATTTTTCATTTCAGTTTGCCAAGATCGTTTTGGATGCCTTGAACTATTTTAGCTCTTTTAGAAAACCAATCCTGAGAAAAAGGATGTGTTCCTAACTCCAAGATGCAGCAGAGCAGCACGCTGGAATGCAGTGCTCTGTTTCACTGGCGCTGCATTTCCCATTGCTCTCCTGGCCTCACGAGGTTTTGTTGTTTCCATCCTTGCAGAACACCCAAAGGATAAGCAGCTCTCAGTCCACGCAGCCCCTGGCCACCCCCGTGGTGTCGGTGACGACTCCGAGCCTGCCCCCGCAGGGCCTCGTGTACTCGGCCATGCCCACTGCCTACAACACTGGTGAGTCCTGCAGGGGTCAGGGCTGGAACTGCCCCCACGGGAGTCAGAAGCCCGGGAAATTCACATTTCTGTGACACCTGACTGTGTTTTCCTCTTCAGTTCAAATGAAGGCTCTTACTCATCAAAACTGAGCCTGTAGCAGTCCCGCTGGGAACTGGAGTGCCTGATGTTTAGGCAATAGCTGGTCCTTCAATACTTCTGTGCTTCAGATACTTTTATTGTCTGCAGGACCTTAAAAGTACTTTTTATCCAAGCTGGGTGTGATGTAAGGCATTGGGTAATGTAAAAGTGATGAGTGGTTTGCTGGTTGGGAAATTAGTTCGTGAAAGTCAAGTAATAAATGATGGAACGTGAGGCAACGGCAGCCTCGAGTTGCACAAGGGGAGGTTTAGGTTGGATATTGGGGAAAATTCCTTCACCAAAAGGGTTGTCCAAGATCCACCAGGGCACTGGTGGAATTCTGCCCCCCCAAAGATGGGATTTTATGCCTTTTCTCCACTCTTAGCTTTGAAAGTCTCCACTGCAGTTTTTAGTTAAGCCAGCCAAACACCCCGCATCCTCTTGTATGTTTTTGTGTTAATGAGCTCATTAGTGGGCAGTGCCCTGGGCAGCGCTGCAGCCAGGAAGGTGCAGGGAGAGGGGCTGTGCTCTCCTCACTGCCCTCAGCCAGGGGCTGTGTTTGCCCTGCAGCAGCCCCAGCCCGGTTGTTGGAGCTGATGCAGACACGGCTGCCCTGAGGGGCTGGGCTGCAGGGGCAGCGCCTCGGGCAGAACAGGCTCTGGCTCTGGCTCTGGCTCTGGCTCTGGCCCTGGCCCTGGCTCTGGCTCTGGCCCTGGCCCTGGCTCTGGCCCTGGCTCTGGCCCTGACTCTGGCTCTGGCTCTGGCTCTGGCTCTGGCTCTGGCTCTGGCCCTGGCCCTGGCTCTGGCCCTGGCTCTGGCCCTGACTCTGGCTCTGGCTCTGGCTTTGGCTCTGGCCCTGGCTCTGGCTCTGGCTCTGGCCCTGGCCCTGGCCCTGGCCCTGGCCCTGGCTGATGAGTTGCAGTGGCTCTTGCAGTGCGAGTAGCACATGCAGACCTTGGTTTGACTCTTGCCCCAGGGGTGGTTCAGCTCCTGTGTTCAGTGGCTGTTCAAACCCCTCTGGCCCCTGCTCACAGGAGGCACTCTGAGTTTCACCTGACACATCCCTGCTGCCAGTTGGATGCAGCACTGGGTGCATCCCTCACTCAGAATAACCTGAGTGAACTGATGGCTGAAACATCCAAAAGCTGAGAGGGGCTGGAATCTCAGGAGGTGGCAAAGGCAGTGGGAGCTGATGTTCTATGGAATGAACAAGTGCTGGTACCACTGGTGTGTGATTTTAAACTGCAGCCCATTTCCTTTGATAATGCAAATAATCTGTGCAAAGCTTTTAGCCTTTAGTGGTTTTCACACACTTTAGAATAGTTTCTATTAGATTGAACCTTTCAGGGGATTTGCAGGAAGAAATTTGATGCTGAAACCAAATTGTTGCCTGGGGATTCTCAGGGTAGTCACCACTTACAGCACAATTTCAGTTTTGCAGTTCAAGGACTAAGATAAAATTTAAATACCTTAATTATTTTTCTGGATTGATAGGGTTGTTTTTTCAGGACTGGAAAGGATAACTTCAGCCCCTGGATCCTTAATTAAAATGTTGGATATCAGTTTTCCACAAATACCCTATTTTAAATAATCTGTTTTGGTATTCTTGTAGATTGTTGGAGGAAGGGCCAGAATAACCTGAGTTACTGGTTCTAAAACAGTCCATACATTTTAAAAAAATATTAAAGCCCCCTGCAGTCAGTTAATTAGTAATTGACACCTAAAGAGAGCACACCAAGCTATAAATAAATTCCTGGCTTCAGGTCAGTTGTTTTGCAGAGGCACAGACTTGCCAGTGCTGCTTGTGAGGGTCACTGCAGTGACAGTTTCTGTGGTGCAGAAGATGCTCTTGTGTGTACATCTCACATCAGGTCACTCCTGCAGCAGGGGTGTCCTCCTGTCACTGCCAGCAGATATGTGATTATTTAGGGAATTAATAATGCAGCTAATTGTGTAGTGACATATGTGGTCTTTGGAAAAATACCTCCTCAAAGCCCTGTCACCAGACACGTTCTGTCTGGAGTGTCAGAAGTTAATTGTCCATGGTCATAAAAGCTGTAATTGCAATGGAAAAAAAATTACATGGGAACTGAATTCCTGTCAGAGTTTCCTTCAGGTCTGCTCTGACAAATCCCATCACCCCAGCACGTCCATCTCCAGGGCGTACAGGGACTGCACTGGGCAGGTGTTGGAGGCCTGGCTGCTTTGAAGGCTCAGGGCAGGGGCTGCACAGTTTTTGTTTTTTCTTTATTCTTTTGGTCTTGCAAAAGGAGCTTTTTATATGAATCATCTTGGGACAAACTTTTCTTTTCTGAAGATGTGCAGAAATATGTGTGAGGGTTTCCAGAGTTTCAGTAGAAGTGACAGCTGAGAAGAAATGAAACAAAAAGAAAAGGGCAGCCTAAGAAGCTTCACCTGCTGGGAGCAGCTGGGACTCCTGAGGCCTGCAGGAAGGTTCTTGCAGGGATGTGTGTGGGTCTCTGACAGCACAGGGCCCTGCTGGCCCTGGATTCTCCTCCAAGATGAGCTGTTTTAGGGAGATGCAGAATTTATCCACTGCAAACAGGTCAGTGGATGGGAGGGGGAGATTGTTCTAGAAGGCTCATCTCAGGGGAGAGAGAGAGATTGTAACGAGGGTGGCATTTTAGGACAATAGTTTATTTTTTGTTTTTCCCTCCTAGATTACTCCTTGACTAGCGCAGACCTGTCTGCCCTGCAGGGATTTAACTCCCCAGGAATGCTGTCCCTGGGGCAGGTTTCTGCCTGGCAGCAGCACCACCTCGGTCCCGCGGCCCTCAGCTCTCTTGTGTAAGTACCCAGGGTACCAGGGCAGCACTGGGGGGGCTTCTGCTGGAGCAGCTGCACCAGGGGAATATTCAGTACCTTTTAACTTCTTGTCTGTGCTGCAGAACATCTGTGTGTCAGGGTGTTTGTCCCTTCAGTCACCTCCAGCCTCCAGCTAATGAGCCATGTCCCTGCCGGCTCAGCTTCTCACCAAGGAGACACCTGTGTGGTGACTGAAATGTTTGGCAATAGAAAATATTTGTTTGTTCTGAACTTCTATAAATGCAGCTCAGACCTTTAATTAATGCTTTTTTCACCTTTGCTCCTCCCGGTAAGGCGCATTTATGTCTGTGCTGAGCCCCAAGGCCTCACCATCACAGACACGTGAATTGTCACTCGCTTTTTCACTTTTTGCATTTCCTTATTTGCCCCGTTGGGTTTTCTTTCCCCAGCACTGGCAGCCAGCTATCTCAGGGTTCAAATCTCTCCATTAACACCAACCAAAACATCAACATCAAATCTGAACCGATCTCCCCTCCCCGGGACCGCGTCACCCCCTCCGGGTTCCCGCCGCAGCAGCCGCAGCAGCCGCCGCCGCCGCCGCCGTCGCGCCAGGAGCTGGGGCGCTCCCCGGTCGACAGCCTGAGCAGCTCCAGCAGCTCCTACGACGGCAGCGACCGCGAGGACCCGCGCAGCGACTTCCACTCGCCCGTGGTGCTGGGGCGGCCGCCCAACGCAGAGGATCGGGAGAGCCCCTCGGTAAAACGAATGAGGATGGACACGTGGGTGACATAAACCCGCGGTGCCGCCCCCTCCGTTTTGTGTTCTCATAATGAACTGTCCTGACATATCTAAATTTATAAATAAGGACATGAATAAGTATATTTATATGTATATACATACGTGCATATATATATCTTCACATGCATATATATGTGCTAGTGTGTGTAGCATACACCAATCATCAGGCACTTACGACAAACTCTTGTATAGCTGCAGATGTCCCTTGGTAAAAGTAACAGAACAATCCCTTAGGTTTGATCTCTAGTCTGGCACTTACCTGGACTCGTGTGTATCCCCAGCGGGGTCCCCGCGGTGTCTCCTCCTCCTCCACACCCACCCGAGCGAGGGCTCGCCTGTAGTACCGTCCCTGTGTGTAGTCAGCTCTATGGTTACTCGTAGTTAAGAAATAATTGCTTTGTAGCAGCAGAGCAGTAGAAAAGCAGGAAGAAGAAAGCAATACTGTACATAAACTGACCTTTCTATTACCCAACCTGGCATGGGTCTCTATTGCAGAGGGTGCATGGAGAAGGGCTGATGCTATAAGAAATAAAAAAAGAAAAAAAAAACCAACTAAAACCCTGTTTTGCACGTGCAAAAAGAAAAAAAAAGTGTATTGGGTCAAAGAAGTGATTTTTTTAATGAGTGAAAGAGAGACATAGAGAACTCGCATGAACTATTCAGAAAATATTAGCCTAGAAAATAGAACATTAACAAAATAAAATTAATATATTAAGTTATAATTGGAATATGTTTGACAAATTTGTTTTTACGTTCATACCTTTGAAAAATATAGAAACGGATTTTAGCTCATGTATATTTTATATTAAAGAAAACAATACCCTAATGAATTGAAGACTATATATAAAGTTATATACAGTACTTTTGAACACATTCTGCTATGAATTATTTATATAAGCCAAAGCTGTATGTTGTAGCTTTTTTGTAGAGTATAGTTTTATCTTATTTTGACTTTCTAGTTTTTGCTTTCAAAGATGAAAAGGAAAAACTTGCAGGCGGAACCTTGGGGGAAAAATAAGCCATGAACACTTATATGTAAATTTAAATTTGAGCCAAACTCTTTGTGTATATAGCATCCTAAATATATTATCACCTTTGGTGTAAGTACCTATGTATTGTACGGTCACCAGATTAAAAAGTATATTTTTGTGGATTGACGCCAACTTGAAACAAGGCGAGGTCCTTATTAAGTAGAGTATTCACTGTTTAATATTTACTATTTTGTTAAATATACTGTACTTTCTTTGGATTTTAATTATTATTAATATTATTATCCAGATTTTTCAGAGGGTGTATAAAGGGGTTGGCCCCCTCACTGGTGGTGAATGTGTGCCGTTCAATTGTAATCTCTGTGCTGTATGGTTAAGCTTCATTATACATTTTATATATATGTATATAAATAGCAAAGTGGCAAAAAAAAAAAAAATCCGGTGTTAAGTTCATCCTGCATAAATATAAAAAATCTGTTACAACACATTTTAAGGCATCATTTTAAAGCTGCCTCTTCCGAGGAGGAAAAAAAAAACCAGTGGAAAAACTTGACCTAATTTCTCATGATAGGGAAATGACACATATCAGAGGAGCACAAAAGGTTTTGTGAGTTGGCAAGTGGTTTGGGAAAAATTTGCTGCTTCCAAGAAAGAGAGGGAGGAATGCAGAGCCCCCTTGTGCCGCGAGACTGGGCTGGGAGCAGGTTTGGTGTTGGATGCAGGGCCGAGATCCCGCCGATGCTCCCGGTCACCTCCAGGCTGGCAGTGCTGGTTCTGGGGGGAAGCTGCAGAGCTGTGGGATTGCCCAACTCTTCAGAGTTAGCCCTGATATTTATTACATTTTTTGCTTGGGCTTTGTTTTTTTTTTTTTATTTTGCAGTCAAGAAATTCCCTTGATGCTGTAAGGGAGGGATGAGAAGGGCGGTGTCCCTGTGGTAGCTGTGGCCTCCAGCCCCGTGTCCCTGTCCTGGCAGCGTTAAAACCTGCAGGGGCTCCAGTCCCTTCCAGCCCTGCCTTGGAACTGCTGGCAGGAGCGTGGAGGCAGGAGGGACAGGAGGGACAGATCCCATGGCCACTGTGTCCCCAGGGACCGAATTCACTTGCTGCTCCCTGGAACCTTTTGCTGCTCTGACCAGTGATGTGAGTTCCATGATTTATGCACCTGTATGAACTTTGCTGTACATCTGAGTGGGAGTTCTGCATTCACATTTACTGTCTATTTTCTTGTGTGCCTTATCAGATGGCTTTGCTGACTGTATCTCAATAGTCTTTATTTCTATGCAGGTTTTTAAACAGTACTTAACTACTGTTTTCTTAAAGACAAAGCTACACAAGGGTTAGAGTTTGTATTGAAATTGCACCAATGAATTACAAAAAAATAATAAAAAGAATCAATTCTAAAGAGCTGGGCCAGGGAGCAGCCCTGTGCTGCCCCAGCCCGGCAGAAATGTCCTTCCACAGCCCTCCTGTCTCGGGGAGCACCTCCTGCCACCGAGGACATGGGAATCCTGGTTTTTAATAACAAGTAACTCACTTTGAAACATACTTTTTTAGAAATTGTAAAAATGTTTTATAAAAAAAAAAAGATGACATAGCACAGATACTTCAACAGGTTAGGAAAAAAAAAACTTTTTAAAATTTTCTCTGCTGACTGACATGCAAGTGGATCCAATCCTGGGCTGAACCCAGTCAGGTCTGAATGATTTAGGATTTTTATCTCTGTTGTGACAAATCACCTCCATCCTCGAGCTCTCACGATAGTTTTGAGAACGCCACGTTGTCAGGGACTCATCAGAGAGAACTGCTTTAGCCTTGCCTTCCCTCCAAGGACACTAATGCATCAGAAACTTGCGAGTTACTGTGCGCACAAGAAATACATAGTAAATAAGGAACAAAACAACTCCTAACAATTGATCCTGGGCAGAAGTTAAATCCGAATGTGAAAGAAAGACTTAACCTATGTAAACATTTAAATCTTAGTAGAACCTTTCTTCACTTTGCTGTGCAAGAGAACACTGCTTTGCTATATTTAAAATGGCTTTTTTAAAAGAGATTTATGTATTTGGTAAATGTTTGTAGTCAACAGTTCACAAGAAGCTGTTCACGGTTTAATGCTGATAAGCCGTTTGGCGGCACAAGCTGGACTTTGTTGCCATCCTTGAGACGAATCTTTTAAGAAAAAAAATAAGTTAATCTCAATTTTTTTCCCTGAATGTGTTGTTTTTTCTTCAATATACAATAAATATTCTAGTGAACTTTTTATCAAATGGTTAAGAAAATGCTAGAGGTTGTTGTAAAATATTTGTATCCTGCATTCACTAAAGTAAAGATACTGGCTTTTACTGTGTACTCCGGCCTCTCTCGTGTTTGCAGAGCACTGGTTCCATCCGTCCTTGCTCCCTCCAGCTTTCAGTCCAGGTGTGAGGTGTTGGTTTTTTACCTGCAGCCACCAGGATTTTCATCAGCAGCGCCTGTTACTGCACTCAACGCCTGATGCCTGCCAAGAACCTTTCTGCAAAACACTTGGAAAAACTGCCAGATGAACCAGAGTCCATTCAGACTGGAGAGCCCAAGGCCAGTCCTGCCTCTCCAGCCCTGCTTCCTCCTGCTATTGTAAAAATGTTTTATTGCAGGGGCTGAGGTGAGGCTGCAAGGGGCCCCTCCTTTAAGGCAGGTGCTGGGTGGTAGCAAATAAAGCACAAGCTGTGCCCCCTGTGCTTTTATTTCTTGTGGCTTTATTTAAAAATATAAGAACCCTTTCCCACCCTCTCCCCAGAACAAAGACATACAGCTCTTCACAGAAGAAAAATACAAGATTTTGTTCAGTATAAGATACTCTGGAGTGCTCGTTTGCAAAATTAAGTTCCCACTTTTGAGAGCTGCAGGGAACACAGGTTCTCAGTGTAACAGCACAGTTGTGCTTACGTGGTGTGGAGTCCTCACGCTGCTGGAGAAGCTTCAATGCTCCTGTCCAGGCAGAGGCAGGACTTAGGCCAGGCAGAAGCCACACCTGGACAAGACAAGCACGGCCCCTGCTCTGCCCAGCAGCCTCGGACTGCCAGGGGTACCTGGAAAAGCCCTGTGATGCTGCTGGCAGCTGAGAAGCTGCAAATGGGGCTGGGCTGAGGTGGGGATGACAAACGGTGACTTCCTGCACCTGCCCACCAGCTCTGCCCTCACCCTCAGCACCCAAGGCACCTGCCCACACAAAATCCCTTAGTGTTTGGTTCCAGGAAAGCCTTTACCTCTGCCCACAGGCCTAGAATTTGCTGAATCAAATTGCTGAGGCAAATTCTTTTCTTTAGCAAAGTTCCCAAGGCCTCCCTTGCTGCTCCTTTGCAGCAGGCAGTGTTTGCTGAGTGGCCCTGAAGTGCACAGCCC
Organism: Anthoscopus minutus; assembly: GCA_013399455.1. Lineage (NCBI taxonomy): Eukaryota > Metazoa > Chordata > Aves > Passeriformes > Paridae > Anthoscopus > Anthoscopus minutus. Next base: position 118,112 of record VWYI01027317.1, on the reverse strand, counting down.
TCGGGCTGACCAACACCTCCACGGCCCTGCAAAGCTTTTCCATGCACATGATCAGTTCACAGAGACCTGCCACAATCGGCAGCTTCACAGTCCACTCCTGGAAAGGCTTCACCTTTCTTTCTCTTGGACTTCTGTCCTGGACCTTGCAACCTGCACCCAGCTCAGCACTTCACTCCCACTCACACTGCACGCAAGGAACTCATTCCATGACTGAGCCTGGGTGTCTGAGAAGCACCACTATAAATTACTACTAATTTCTTTAGCAAATAATACTGACTAGACCTCCTGCCAGCAAACCAACCCTGACAAGTGCCTGTGACTCCTCTCTCCTGTCCTCTTCCAACACCCCCTGCCCACCTGGGGCAATGCAGGGCTGAGCAGCACCCTGGGACAGCACAGATCCTGCTCTGAGATCTCTGATCCCAGGGGCCATCACTGAAGGATCTCAGGAAGAGGTCTGGGCTCCCCCTTCCCAGGGGTGGCCCTGACACATCCTAATGAACACAGCTCAAAGGTTTGCTCAGGAGGGTGACAAGGTGGGGTGCTGGCAGTGCCCTCGTGCCCTGGCACACCCAGCTTAGAGCCTCAGAAGGCAGCACCAGGGTCAAGCAGGCCAAAACCACCGTGGTCTGCAAGAGACGAAAATGACACTTCTGAGAAAAGATGTCCCCCACTTCTATTCCAGCCAAAAGTGTTTCCTTAAAATGCAAACCACTCCCAACTTTCCAGCCACATTAATACTGTACTCTCTAGGTAAGCAGCAAAGAATTTGCTTCAAGACACAGTATTAAGAAATACCTGAAGCAACCACAATGAGTTAATTGCTACAAAATACTTTCCCTCAACAGAGTTCCCAACTCCAAAGCCACCTGGGTGATGAGCTCTGTAAGCAACAAAGCATCCTTATTTTTCCATCAAAATCACATCACCTCATTTTTCAGTCAAATTCAGGATTACATCATCAACTACTTACAAAAATAAAAATAATCTCTATTGTTGTATCCCCTTAGATACACTTGAGTCAGTCACGAGCATATGGGCATCACTGCAGGAGAGGCTGGAATGGGCTGCCCTTTCCCCTTAGGATTTTTTTCCTACGACTGAGCCTTGTGGCAATTTCCCTTCCAATCCAGCTGTTGAAACATTTGAGATCGTTGTGTTAAAAGTGTGGGCCACCAGGCCTTGTGTTTTAAAATAGATGATATAAAACACTGGCAGGACAATTCCTATCAGGAGCATAATGAACACGGCGTTCCACCACTGGATTCCGCAGTCGGCACCGTTACCAGTGTCCCGCTTCCCTGCCTCGGGCAGGGGCCTCTCCAGCCCCTCCCCGCCGTACTCCGCGTTCAGCTGCACCTCCACCTGCACGGCGTCCTGGATGCTCTGGTCGATGCCCCTGAAGTACTCGCTGAGGCGCCGGCCGCCAGCGGAGCCGCCCGCGCCGGGGTCGGGCTCCGGCAGCTCCACGCGCGTCAGGCCGGGCTGGGCGGGCCCCGCCGGGGGCGGCCGCAGAGTCCCGGCGCTCTCGGTGAGCAGCCCGTGCGGCCGCACCGGGATCTTGATGGACTTCAGCGCGTACAGGTCCTGCTCCCGGATGAAGTTGTTGACGCGTTTGATATCCGCAACCTACGGAATCCAGAAAGGACACGAACAGTGAGGGCAGGACGACCCAGGGGTGAGGCAGGGAGCAGCTAGAAAACCAGTGTGCAAGATTTGATGTTCTGCAGAGATTCCAGGTCCTGCAGGATAGAGGCAGTCTCCTGTAAAACCAGTCTACAACCTCCTCTAGTGCTCTTCTACCTGCTGTATTTTGCACCACGCTGCTTTTCCTTCCCTTTACTTTCTTTGCCCTTCTCTCAGTTAAGGCAAGAAGAATCTTTTTAGCAAACAGATCCTCTTAAAAATGGTTTTCATACCTTACTCATAGCACAACACCAGTGTGAGCATCCCCTGCTCAGGAAATTATTTCAGAGTGATCAGAGCTCCATTTTGGGAGCACACCAGTTCTGACAGCAAGGGCACAGCCTGCAGAGCACGAAAGCATCTCCTACACAGGCACGAGCATCCTCTGCTCAAGCAGCCCCTCTCTTCTGCAGGACAGCAGCTCACCCAGCCCACTCCTCCTGAGCTGCTCAGTGCTCCTGCTGAACGACAATCGCCCCCGTGCTCCTGTCACCACCTTTGGTGGTTCCTGTGCAGGGCTCCTGCCTTGAGCTGTAGCCCCACCCAGCAGCAGGAGGAGCAAGGAAGAAGCCACACGTGCGGCATCAGACAGGGACGGTCGGTACCAATCCAAAGACAAAGGCAAGGCAGCATCCCTTATTTAACATTAACTAAGAGAAGATGCTTAATCCAGTGGCCACTCAGCCACCCAGCAAGCACAGCAACATCTCAATGCACTCTGTCAAAGACAAGGAACAGGATGTCAGTGTGTGCCAGGAGCTCTCCACTGCAGCCCAGGACATGTGGCAGAACCTTGAGGAAAAGGCTGGAGGGCACCAAAGAGAAAGGCAACACAAACAGGTAAACCACCTCCCATCCATCACAGCAAAGAGACACAGTACAGGCACTGTGCTTTGCTCTTCAGAAATTACAGCATGGCCTGCATTCACTGCACACTCACATGCTTGAGGCTGCCAAGGAAACTGGGGAGCTAAAACAAAAGAAAACACAAAACACTTTACTTCCAAAGCACTCTGCTCAGAGGTAGAGATGAGATGGAGGCCTGAATCTCCTGTTGAGATTGAGAACTCTGAAAATGGCACATTTAATCCAGGACCTGATCTGGGCACCCTGAGGAATCCTCAGTCACTCCTTCAGGTTCCTCACAGCCAGCCCCAGCCTAAACTCTGGACTTAAACCCTGAAAGATTTCTTAGTTATGAAATAACAATCTCATCCACAGCCTCCTAACTGAGGTACTGCTTCAATTTCTGGATTTGTTCCAATGAAAACAAATTACTGGGACAGTAAATATCCCCTGTGGTGTCTGCAATCAAATACTGCAGTGTGGTGCTAAGACTCTAGAAACAGAAAGTGGAGCAGCACTCACACAGAAACAACAAACAAAGCTGATGGGAAGCATGCGAGATTGGGCTGCACAAACATTGAGGCTTATTTTCTGTACCCATTTTTTTGGCTGCAGTGAGCTCCTCTTGTCCCAGCTAAGAACAATGCCAAAACCAAGCCAGGACTATAAATGGTCAAGAGTAAAAATGAGAATTTTGAAGTGCTTTGCATCCCTGCCAAGTTATCTGTGGCACACACACAGAGCTATTTGTTGCACTGTCTTAATATCCCCTCCTCAAGCAGATTCTGAAACCATGTCATGTTCTCATTGATTTCAAGGAGTTCATCCTGGATTTTAACACACATTTGCTGATGTATCTGTGGTTACAGCTCTCACTGATGTCCTAGTGACCTTTCAGAAGCTGTTTAATTTTGCAAATAAAACACATGAAAACTGTAATGCCAGACTTTAAAGAGACAAATAGGCAAATCTCCTACAGTAAGGGTTTCTGAACCTGTTCAGTTTAACTGGAACAAGTCAGAAGTGCCCTTTCTGGAAGAGAGGGAGGCAGGGGGACAGTTTTTTCCTGTGGGAGGAGAACACTGACTGCGTGGTCCCTTCCATCAGCTTGCTTTTCCCCTGGGCAGACCCAGCAGCCTCCAGAGGGGCTGAAACGCTCCAGAAATGGGGCAGCAGAGGAGCAGCCACAGCAGGGACACATCTGGGCCCTCTGAGTGACAGCACAAAGGCACAGCATGACTCTTCACACCATGAACCAAAGAACTCTTTAGAATCTCCCTCCTCTGAGTTCAGCCAACTGCTGTGAATCTGCCCAGGTGTGCTGAGAGCAGCACACAGCCCCAAACCCAACCACAGCTCAGCTCTGCCTTCTCAGGCTCTCCTGGGGCCAGTCAAGGCCTATTCAAGTCCTACCAGACTCACTTCTCCGCACGCATCGGGCTCGTCAGCAGAACCTACAAAGCTGCCTTTTTTGTTTTGTTTTTGTTTCTAAGGGCATGGGAGGGGAGGAATTGCTGCAATCCCTCTAAGGCCTCTTGCCTCAGCTGCAGCATACAGCTGCTGTGTGGTTAAGCAAGACAGACTGCAGTGGCCTGGCAGCACTGGAGCCAGAGCCGTATCATTATCCCTGCTGCAGTCACTGGCCAATTGTTTGCATCATGGAACTCTGAAATCACAGTCCAGCCAGCTTGCAGACAGAGAGGGCTCTAAAAATACAGCTCAAACTGCTTAACAATGGGAGGCTTCTAATGTTCAGAGCAGGTAATTGAACTTTCCAGCAGTTCTGCTCTTCTCTGGAACAAAGAAAACATGCTGTGTAGTTGTTCCAGCTCAGAAATCTCACTGTGCACACGCCCTCCCTCCTGCCCACAGGCACCTGAACTGTGCACACTTTGGGACGACAGCAACCAACCAAAACCCACACACAGACATCACCTGGACTTTGGGACTGAACTTTGGCACCTCTCCACATCCACCCCTGTCAGACTCAGGCCTTCTTTGCAAAATGAAAGCTGATACCTTTCAAAAAATAAACAAAAAACTTCACCCGTAACCGTGGTGTTTCTTTGTACTGCCCAATTTGCTTCAAAAACTCCAACTGCCATGAGAGCAGAGCCCTGGCCCTCATTTCTACACTCAGCTCCCTACTGTTTGCTCTCACTGAAATAACTTAGTACAACCTGCACTTAGTCAGTGAAATCAAACAGGAAAGCAGGTCAGGCAGGGTGTGAGGCTGACAACACCTTCCCAGGCTGTTGGCTGAACAACTCTTTTTTGTGTTTGGGGTGGCTTTTTGCCTTTCTCCAGTTTTACCCAGACAATGACCATTCTTACAATACACAGAGCCAACACTTTCCAGTGTCAAAACTACCAGTCCCCAGGACACCTTCTGGAAACTGCTGCATGCGAAACCCCTGTGAGGTGATTAGCCCCACGCAGAGGCAGCCCTCACCTTACAGCCATACTGCAGGGCCAGCTTGTTGAGGCTGTCCTCCTCAGTGAGCTCCCTCTCCAGAAGCACCACGTCCCCCAGCCTGTCCCGGGCACTGCCTCGCTGCTGCTCCTTGCCCCTGGGCCGCAATTCCATCACGTTGAGCTCCTCCTCCTCGGACTCCTCCGAGTCTGAGTGGCCACTGGGGAACACGTACACCTGCCTGCCCGGGAAGCTGTGGACAGTGGCAGGAGCCTGGAAGGGTCTTGTCCGGCTCTCATTCAGCCTCATCTTTTACACCAGCAGCACCTGGAACAAAACCCAGACAGACAATTTTTGTTTCCTCAAGGCCAGTGTTTAGCTCTTAGCATGAAAGATTCAGAGAATGCCCAGAAAGTTGGCAGGTGTGAACACTCAAGCACACAAAGGTTTCTTGTATGCAGGGGCAAACCCAGAAGTGTCATTCTAACAGCAATATTAGAAAAGTTATGTACTCAAACTGTAGCAATCAGGAATTTTTCCCCAACTTTTTTTTGTCTACCTGTGAACAAACTACCTTATAACTATATTGCTCAACACTTTAAATACTATGTTCTATAACTTTATTTAAAAAGCAACAGTCACTTGAGTGAACTGTCTTTAATTATGGTTTAAACATACATCAGGTCTACCAACAAACATTAAAAACAACGAAGTTATCCTTTTAGTAAGTCCTTAGTTCTCTAAACTTTAGGGATCCACCTTTTAAGTTCTTGGAAGTGCATTTTTTTTTTTTTAATAAGGACAGCTCATGCTACACTTAACTTCAACTCGAATAGCAAGGCTTCATTTTGCTGCATGAAGACCAGAACCTGCCTGAGCACTTTAATTATTGCTCAGCCTACAGCCGCAAGTTCGGATTGGTTTTTTTTTTTCCTTCAATCCTCAGCTCCACAAACAATTTGTCGTCAGGGTCAGGTATAGGTAGGAAAACCCCACATTGTTATGGAACCTTGACCTTAACGTTCTGCACCTAAGGGATTCTTCAAGTGAAACTACTACGATCTCATGGCATTTCCTTGGCCGCGGGCACGGCACCCGCAGCTGCGGGCTGGGCTCAGCTGTGCCGAGTTCACCAGGCAGGACCAGGCTGGGAGCAGCTGCGGGACACCCCGGCCTCCCCCGACACCGCTCCGTCCTCGGGGGTACCGAACTCTTCCCGAAGCTCCTCGGGGAACCCCGCCTTCGGCAGCACTTTCGGGGGATCCCGATGCCCTCAAGGGACCCTGATTCCCACAGCATTTCGGGAGAGTCCTTCTCCCCTCAGGGAGCCCCGCTGCCCTCGCCACTTCGGGGGTCCCGATTCCCCAGGGGCTCCCGCTCCCCTCAGCGCTTCAGGTGACCCCAACGCCCTCAACACTTGAGGAGGGTCCCGGCCCCCTCAGTGTCCCGCTCCACTCAGCGCTTCATGGGATCCCGCTCCCCTCGGGGTGTCCCGCTTCCCCTCGGGCCCCCACTCCCCTCGAAGTCTCCCGCTCCCCTCGGGACGTCCCGCTCCCCGCCCCGCACCCCCCTCACGGACTCGCCGCCATCGGCCCCGCACCAACCTGGCCACAGTCTCGCCCAGCACTCCTCCCATTGGCTGGCGCCGCCGGGAGGCGGGGCCTCAGAGCCTCCTGGCCAATGGCAGCCCGGGAAGGGCGGCGGGGCGGGACAAGATGAGCAGGCGGGGCCAGGACAGGCAGGGGGCGGGGCCTCGCTTAAAGAGCCCGCGCCCCCCGTCCTGGCGGCGGGGACCGAGCCCAGAGCTTTGGGGGCATCAGACCACACACCTGGGCAGGGGACACAGCACACACCTGGGCAGGGGACACAGCACACACCTGGGCAGGGAACACACCACACACCTGCAAAGCCCGGGTGAGGTGCCACTTCCCTGGGACAGGTCACACACCCGCAAGGTCCCATGTTACAATAACTTTTCAGTTATTACACTGTCAATATGTAATAACAGATTACAATATGTCAATATTACAATATGTCAATATTACAATGTCAATATTACAATATGTCAATATTTCTCTGCTGTGTGCACAGCCACCAGAGCTGACCAGCTGTTCTCACTGCCATGTTTGCCTTGGCCCACCCTCACTCATGGCTTATGTTTAAAAGAAGTTCAGGACACACTGTTAGCGAGTTGCACATCTGAAGCTGTTCTGGGGTGCATGGACAGGAGAAATAATGCCCTGCTTGCCAGCTGTCAGAATGAACCAGGCACTCCTTCAGGTGCCCATGGGGTGAAGATCACCTGCAGGGACAGCTTGGGGTCTGGCTCAGCCTGGGGTCTGGCTGCTCTGTGCTCTAAAGGTGATGGATAAACCTGCTTTTAAGTTAAATTAAAGCTGAGTGCAGTCATTGGCCATCCCTTTGCCTTCCCCTGTGCAACCCCAGTGCTGGAGGCAAGAGGGGAGGGCATCTCTCCAGCTCTGGCTATTACTGGATTAGATACAACATCAGCTGATAAATGTGACACACTGAGAGGAAAGATAGCTCCACAGGCATCAACAATTTCTTTAAGCAGCACTTGTTCTTCTCAGCTCTTACCTGCCCACACACCTTTGTGGGAATGAGGGATTTTGGCAGGGCTGGAAGGGTGGTGGGAGAGTGGCCAGGCAGGACTGTGGCTGAGCCAGCAGCACATCTCCCAGCAGGTCACAGGATTTCCTTCCCTCCATCCCTGGGCCAGATTATTCCAGGAGCAGATGACTTTGGAGCTCAGGCAGCTTTCTGACCCACCAGATGAATTTAGTGCGCTGGAGAGGGCTCTACAAGCATGGGGAATAGATGAAAGGTGCCAAAATGCCTTTCCTGAGCCACTTAAAGCCTCTCTGTGACTACTGAGGTTCAAAAGTTACAAGCAATAATCACGTTTTGTTGAACAGATACAGGTTACTCAGGGTAACCTGCTCAAACCTGGAAAATAAACTGCTGAGGAAATGCTGGAAGTGTGAGGGAATCAACCAGGCTTTGCTGACAGGGCTCAGTCTGGGCTGGATTACTTGTCCTCAATAGTGCTTAACAAGAAATAGCTGCTTAGTAGGAGTGCTGATGTTGGATCTGGGTCAATTGCATGGGTGATGTCATCATTCCAAATAATTGGAATATTTTTGTAGTTAGCAGACAGATTGTGAGAGCTGTACAGCCCCAAACAAGCAGAGTCTGTCTGAGAGCTCAATGGTTCAGTCATTATCTACACTCAACCAACACAAGGGTCATTCGTGCCCTGCATTGCAGGAAGAATCCTCCTGCCCTGACTTAGATCAATGCAGAGGGTGACAGCAAGTTCGGATTGGTCATTTTCACTCAGTGCAAAGGGCAGTGTGTCCACGGTGCTGGACACCAGCTGGAATTCACATCCATGCCAGCTGCTTCCCAGAGATAATCCCTGCGATAAAGAATCAAAACTTTCATGAAGGTCTTGGCTGGGGCTGTCCAAATAATCTAGAACATGGCTCCTCTCTTGTGTCCCTGCAATTCCTGGGAGCTCTTGCTCAGACTCAGAATTGCAGTTTTCCTCATCACTTGGGATTTGTGCCTCTTTCATCAGGCTCACTTCAGAAGTGTGAGAAGTGTCAGACACACATTCCCTGGGTCGTTCTTCACCTCTCTTTCAGCTGCATTCTAAGCTGTGCAATAAAACCTCTCGTTTGGATTTCATATCACTCAGTGACAGGCTGCTCTCCACCCCTGGGAAAAGAGTAACTTCAAGAAAAACTTCTTGAGCATCTCCTTAATATCAACTAATCACTCCTGTTTAGTTTAGCAGATATATGGGAAAGGTTCCTATACAGCACTGTGAGGAAATACGAATCTGCAGGTATTTCTGAATTATACACACAAAAAGAGAAAAATATGAGTATTCCTTTTTACCTTCATTTCATTGCTCCCTAGTGGGAGACTGGGAAGGCAGCTGGAGCAAACTACACCCATACTCTCTCTGGACATAACATTATAGAAATTATGATGCCTCTCTTTCAAATAATTAATAAAATCTTGGCTCTGCTCTAGCTTTGGACTAATGCAGCACAACCAATTTTCGTGGAGTTACCCCTGTGTTAAGCCAGAAGTACAGCCAAATACAACAAAATAAACTTCTCCCTGGTACCTAGAGTGACTCAGCTTATGTGGGTACTGCATGTACATTTGACTGAATTACACATACAGCCATAATTTTAAGAGGTTGATACAGTAGGCACCCAACACAGGGGACAAAACCTCAACTAAATTAAATTAATTATAGGTATATACTTAATTGAGCTATGGAGGTTACTCAGAGTGCATGTTTGGTAGCATTAGGTTACACCTTGTCTCTAGTAAAGCTTTCTCCCCTTGGAGCTTGTGTAGCTCAACAGGTTCCAGACTTTGCCATGGAGCACAAATCCTGTTGCTGACTGCCCTGGGAGGGTCTCAGGCTCCCGGAAGGAGCTGATGGCTCAGCTGGTGACACCTGGAAAGGAGCACAGAGCCCATGTGACAGCAGCACTGAGAGCCAGCTGCACACCTCCCCTGCAGGGACACCTCTGCTCAGGGCCCAGCCTGGGTACAGCCTTCCCCCACCCACTGCAGTGTGACCCCACCCTGCCAGGTGACAGACACCGCGGCTGTGCCCCTCCCTGAGAAGGGGGATTTGTCACCCTCGGAGTCAGGGTGTGAGGAGCTGGGTACCCTGCACCTCTGGCTTCTCTCAGGGCAGAAACACAGCTCCTGCTTCCACCCTCTCACGCTTCCTCTCCTGTCTGTAACAGAGCAGGTGTGACAATAAAGGCCTGGCTTCATCATTCATCTCAGACATCAAACTACTCCCACCTACGGGGCTACATTTGCAACTCTCTCACGTATGCCGTGACTCAGGAGTGGGACTTTTATCTGGGGAAGCAGAATGCAGATCTGAACGGCACTGCTGTCTCCTGGAGGAGATAACGTGTCTCTGTGCACTTGCCTTCTATCCCACAGCTCCATTTGGCAGGGGCCACCTGGCGTGTGTGATAGCAGGCACTGAATTACTTCAGAAAAAGAGAGGCTTATTCTTTCTACAAAAACAAATAACTAATTAAAAGTGGTTTCAATTTGTAGTTCATATTTTCTTGGGATTGTCCCAGACTCCAGAGCCTGTGCTCCACACCCTGTCCTGGAAAAATTTGGCGAGGGAAAGCACTGTGAGATTTGCTCCCTTTCCTCTCCCTAAAATCCTCCCTCCTCCTTCTCCCTTCCTGCAACTGGTAAATTGTGAAGAACAGGAATGTTCCTGGGAAGAAACCCAGGCAGAATTGCATTCAGAACAAGTCAAAGATTTCTTGCATAGCTGAAGCATGTGTTTGCAATCCCCTATTGCCGGAGCACATAAGCCCTGCCAGCAAGTGCTGTTCCCTTCAGATGTTCTCAGAGAGCTCTAGGCAGTGTCCAGGGCAGCCTGTGGACAATCTGAGCTGAGGAATTGCTCCATGGCCCATCTGTTCATGGTGCCATGCCAAAAAGGTTCTTGGTGAAAGGATGGCAAAGAGCCAGTCCTACCATTCCAAGGTGCTGTGTTAGGGACTGCTCTGGGACCTCCCCTAAACACAAACTGGTTCCATCAGAGAGCTTGGCTGCTACCACCAACCTGTCAGCCCAGGCTTCAGGCAGCTTTTGGGATTGATGCTCTCCAGAATAGTTAGCATGTGCTACCCCAACAAAGGACAAAACCACAAGATCCCTAATTGTAACTGCTGGGAAGTAGCAGAGAGCCAGCAACTACAGCCTGCTCCCCTTCAGTTAGAGAGGTGCCACTGATCCAGAGTGAAAATTACTCTTCCAAGGAGTGCTGTTCAGTGGTTCAAAACTGGAATATGACAGGGCTAGGAAGGATGGTATCTGGGGGCTGGGACACTGGTTGGAAAAAGCAGCTTCAACGTATTTGTGAGGAAGCTTTTGTCCTTGGCACTACATGGAGCACAGGCTATTACAGAAGCAGAGAGTGAGCCCTTGCTCGAGCTGGTGCTGATTCTGGGGAGAGGCAGGTTGATGAAAGCATCACTTGTCTTTCCAATGACCTTATCATGTGAGCAGAGCCTGCCAAGAGTTGTCTCTCACTCTGTGCTCCTTGTGGCCTGAGCCAAGGCTCCTGGATGCTCTGTGCTGTATCTGACATCGCTCGGCATCGCTGGCAGGCTCCCAGGGCTCACACACGTCCTGGGTGGGACCAGGACACCTCCATGCTTTGCTGCCTCCAGATCATCTCACTTCAAACAGGTCCAATCTGATTTTGAAATTTCTTGAGTATAAGGAACACCCTGAGCTTAAGGGAGAAACAGAAGAATCTTCCAAAGCAAGATCCTTGACCTCCACAGCTGCGTGGCTGTGCTGGCTCATGCTCATGCTTCCCAGTAGGGTTCCCAGGTCTTTACTGGTGCGTGGCAACACTAATGAGCAAGAAACACGTGGGGGCAGCAGAAGGCTTTTCTTCCTTGTCTGGGAGTCTGTGGTTGGAGCATCCTTGCAAGGGTCCTGAAGAACGGAGGCACTCCCAGGTTTGAGGGTCACTGTGGTGGGCACGAGCTGCAGCTGCTCAGACTATGGGAGAAGGATGTCATAGGACAGAGGGGCTTTGTGGCCTCCTGGGACAGGATGTCAGCACTGAATCCTGGGGTTTTTTCACTGCATCTGGTCCTGCCCCAGTTCCTACAGGCCCAGCCCAAGCTCTGCCAAGTTCATGTTCAAAGCATGTTCAGCCAAAAGACCGTCACAAAGTTGTCCACAATGGAAAACTGGCTGGAGTGAAAATCCCAGAGTCAGATCCCACTGCATCCCACAGGACAAGCCTTGCTGAGCTTGTTGCACCACAGGCAGGATGGGGCCCAGCATGTTCCTTTAGGTGAGGTGAACAAAAATCAGTTCTTAACACTGTGAAGAAAAATGAAGGTTTCAACTGCTACCATTTATTCTCTTGGAGACTCGGAATTTTCAGGAAAAAGCCTTGATCTTGGCTGTGAAGGTCTTGAAAGCCAAGTTTTCAGAGTAGGACTATTTCAGACAGGGAAGTGGCTACAATTTACACAGTATGGCTCTAAGATTTTCTGGCAGGGCTATCTCCAGGATAGGTGTAATTTTCCTGCTCTGAGTGAGCAGAAATTCAGGAATTGCTCATCCACTTGATATTTGCCTGATTGCTCACATCAGTCTCCCCATTGTCAACAGTGTGGAGTCTGAGTGGTATTGGCACAAGCTGATGGAAATGGCAAGACATAAAAAATCCATCAAAAGCCAACCTTCTCACCAGAAGTGATGATGGATTAATTATAATAAGGGGTGGGAAACAAAACACCCCTGTACTCCATGAGAACTTTAAAAAGAGTAAAATCAGATAAATTCCCAGAGAGGAAAAGCATTTTCTGTAACTGAGGCTGCTACTTTAATTGGAAAATGCTGTTAACACAACTCTGACCGAGGCGAGGGCAAGAGAACAGCAGGGCTGGTAGAGATCTGCAAGTAAACAGCTGAATTGCTTCTCTCAGCCTCAATCTGCAAATTTCTGAAGCCAAAAGAACAGCTTTAAATGTAAAACTTCTGTTGGAGCTCATGCTTCAATTGGGCTGTGTGCCAGGACATGCAAAGACTTAGGGCATTAAAAGTCTCATGGAGATGAAAAGACAGTGGGGAGTCATTTGAGTTGGCTTGTAATGCACTAAGCTATAGCAGGATCTTTCATTCCCTTTAAACCAACATGTGGGGAGGAAAATTGAGAAAAATTATATTTTATCACTAGCAATAGTAATAGTTAGGTTTAGCAAAAGCTAAACCTAAACATGGTTCTGATGGATTTCCTGTGTCCTATACACAGCCCTGCAGAGGGGTCCCAGCCCCAAGCTGGCTCAGCCTTTCCAGTACCTGGGAAGTGAAGCAGCCCCTGAAAATGCCCCAAACCATGAAGTGACCATCTCTAGGGATGTATGAGCTGCTCTGTTGGCTGCTGTTTTCTCTTCAAACCATCATCTCACACAACCTTTAACCACACAGTAACAGAACAGGTTTGCACCTACCCTGCTCCTTCCAAGGAGCTCAAAGTGCTTTAAAAATCCCCAGGCAATCAGTGCTGTTGTGGTTCCTATTGCACAGTGGTTCCTAGACCTACAAGTGGGCAATGACCTGCTTCACCCAAGGCTGCACAACATGTTGGCATGGTAAGGACAGCCCAGGTCCTGGGAAGCTGGGATAAGCATCCATCAAGAAATGAAGGATATGCCTGGCTGTCAATAAACACTGAAAAAAAAGCTGTGAACAGCAGCAAAGTGACACAAACACAGTGTGGTCACCAGGTATCACCAAAGCACAGCTGGCCAAATCCAGCTGTTGTAAGGAAAAGGAAGAGGAGCAGGACCATGTCTTTCACTGGTTAATGCTGCTCCTCCCTTCATGAGCTGGCTTCAGGTGGACAGGCTGAGCATCACTACCAGGGGTCTGGGAAATGCTTTGCTGGGACTTTTCACTGCCAGAAGCTGCTTTACAATATCCCAGCTGTTCCCCTAAGTATCAGCTTGGACAAAATTAAAGACAAATTAATTCCCTTGGGTTTCAAGGACCCTGGGAAATCACTAATCAGGTTCCTGCTGAGCCAAAGGCAAGGAAGGACATTGTTAGCAACAAACACAGAAAATCTTCTCCAATTGGAGCCTTGGAATAGGTATGTGCTTCTTTGTGTCTCTCAGGAGTATGTTCACCACAAGGAGAGGAGCACCAGTGGGCAATGGGGGCTTTTCCCACAGTGCCAGGGACACCAAAAGCTTCATTAACCTTCAAACCTCACCCTCAGTCTTTGTTCCGGTCTGAAGGGGGAGGAAAGTGTTTCCATTTGTTTTGAGGAAACTTTTTGTTTCCATTTGGTATTAGGAAATTCTCCTAAAAGCCAAGGGCCAAATGCTGCTCTTTCTCTTCAGGAAACAGTTCCAGGGAATGATCAAAGACGCCAACCACACAGGGAAGACTCTTTACGTCCAAGGTCTGGGTGCCAGAAGGGAGTTGCACTGTGGTCTCTTCCATGAGAAGATGGCTCCAGGGTCACACCCACCAGGACACCCTCAATGTGGGATGTGAGTGCATGGGAGCAATATTGGCCACGGTGTTTGGCCTTCAAATCTGCCAGGATCCTGGGAATGCCACCCCAGGACCCCATGCTTAGAGTGCTAAAATCAGAGCCTGTATATGAGACAAAAAAAAAGAGGGAGGAGGAACCATTAGAAGAATTAAAGGGACACAAGAACAGATGAAAGGTGCAAGTGTCATCATTTATGTTCCCAGGAGGGAACATCACCAGCAGCAGAGGGAATACCACAGAGAATCAGTGGGAAGTGGATCAAGTAACCCCCACTTCACTCCTATTCCTTAAATGCAAAACACACAAATGCTGAGCTCTTGCTCAAAGCAAAGCACAATCCTCTCCTCTCATTGTTACATGTAACCCCAGAGCCTGTGGAAGTAGCTACAGTGAATTAACATGAGAGAAAGGAGCTGGATTGGATTTGCTAAGGGAGACAAAAACCCCTACAGGCATGTTGTTAAGAAAGAATAAGCACTAATTCTGTTTATTCTGATTCATTTTGTATGATTGTGCCTGATTGTGCTTGCCTAGGAAACTTGAGAGCAGGTGGGGATCATATCAGCAAAGAAAATCAGAGAGCAGCAAGTTGATGGTTTAGAGTTCATGCAAACATCGTGCCAGCCACTGATGCAGAAGAAAACAGTTGGCTCAGAGGCAGCCACTTATCTACTGATAAGATCCTCTTGAGGAAAAATCTCAGAATGATGTGGAAGAGAGATGGGAAATTGTGCTGCAGAGCTAAGCCAAGCAGTCAGCAGAGAATATGGCATTGTTTGGGTTTTTCTCCCCATTCTTCATCATTCATTATTAGAACAAAGAGAATTTGTGCCTGTGAAAATATTTCTGCCTAAAGAGGTAACACTGGGGTGCGCTCCTGTACCAGAGCTAAACTTCAATTCAACTTCCTGGAGAAAATCACAGTAAAACTCTTAGTTGCGGATCTCTGTATGATCATTACCTCAGCTTTAAACACCTACAATTACAACTCCTTGTCTATGGGGATAAAATACATCACTGTGGTTTCAACTCACCAGAAAGTGTCTCGCACCAGCCGCTCTCTGTGGAAGTTCAGAGGAAGGAGATCGGGTCCCAGGTGGCCAAAGAACACAAGCTGTGCCTGCCCAGGAGCAGAAGCTGTCAAACACGAGGCATCTGGAGAAGTGAGGAAATTCAGGACAACTTCCTGGTCCAGCAGATATACCTTCCTGCCTTTTTTTACAGATGTGATGTGCTTACAGATGTTCCCTGAAAGGGGCAGCAGAGACCAATTCCACACAATGAACAGAAAGCATCGTCCTGACCAGTGAGAAATAAAAATGAAGAGCAAGAATTATTTGCAATGTTTCTTTTCCTTGGCATACAGAGACTCCATCATATACACTCACATAAAACCAGCTTGGAACCTATACAGGCCAAACTGGGGCTGCTCAGTAGAATCTCGATCAACTCTGTGATCACTTCCTTCAGCTGCTTTTGAGAGAAGGGCACCAATCCTGCCCAGAGTTGGGTGCTGGGTGTGCCAACATTGTGGAGCTCTATATAATAAACTGATTAACACCTATGTCACTACAGCAGCACAGAAGCCTCTGGGTGGCAGGAAGAACAGTGTCATTTGGGAGCGGTTCACTAAAAGTACTCATGAGTACCTGCACCACAGCTCATCACTGACACAATTTTGCTCCCACCTAACCCTGAAAGAGGGAGATGAGGAAAAGGCTGCTTAGACTGTAAAGGTTCCCAACAGTCCATGTTGGTGTGAAGGAGTGAAGAAGGGAAGCCCATCTTGGACTATCTTTATAATCTCTCCAGGCTCTCTTGAACCACTCAGAGCTAATTCTAGAGCTGATCTGAGTCGCTGCCTGGAGAAGAAGGCACAGTTATTTACCTGCAGCAAATCCCATGTGTGTTACTTCATCTAAGTCTCTTACCCCAGCCTGTCCTGTTGCTTTAATTGCCTTATGCATCTCTCTCTAGCACTGTTCACAGTCCCCAGTGGAGAGGATGTCCAAGAGCTCCAATCATGGGACACTACCACAGGCACAAACCATGCACCAGTCTCTTCATCAAGGATTTTAAAGAGGCCTAAGATTTGAAAGCAAGGAGGGGCCAGTGTGAGGTGAGAAGGCAGCAGAAGAGCTGAGGCAGCAAGAGCTTTATCAGGAAACCAAGAACCCTCTCTGCTCCTGCTCTCAGGCTAGAACAGCACACCAGCAAATCTGGCTGCAGACTAAAATCTTGGCTTCCCCTGAAGCCAATGGCAAACATCCCACTGGCTTCAATGGGAGCAGGACTTCATGCCAGATCTCGTGCTTCCCATTCCTTTGCCGTAGCCATGAGAGCAAGCTTCCCTTCCAAGGCTGTGTCTGCAGCTAGAGCCTCCAGGAGCAGGAGAATGGCTCTCCTTGCAGCCTGAGAAGTATCAATGGGAAATGAAAGACTTCTTTTTAACAGAAATGGTGACTGTCCTAGAGAACGACTTATTTAGAGTTATGGGGCTCTCTGGAGCCGTTTCTTTCTCCCTTAAAAATTCCTCTTAGGCTTTAGGTGCCCACAGGGTACCCAGCAACTCAAGCACAGCTTTTGGCTATGATTAAATCACAGTGGAGGAAGTGGTTTGAGCTGGGTTATGCAACTGTCAACACTCATCTCTCCCAGTTTTAACATCCCTCATTCCACACCTGCTCACACAGCAGTACCTGGACACAGTGGAATCTGCAGCAACACAGCAAACAGGCAGGAGAAGACTAAGTTTACCCATTTCTGTTTTTACCACAGCAGAGCTGATGAAAGAAGGGATGCTGGAAGAGCTGTGCACTGACCACACAGGGCTCTACATTTTCTCTGGCACGAGCATCCCTCTGCTGAGATGAGCATCTTGAGACCCCCAAGCTCTTTGTGAGGTGGCAAGGTCACATCTCTCATTTCCTGAAAATCTTTGCTTTCCTTGGCAGAAATGAAGGACTTTGTTAGGGAAATCTTGGTGGGTGTTTTGTGGTCAGTCAAGCACAGCAGATTACTCCAGGGTGTATACAGGACCTCCTGTCTTGACGTAGGAAAATGATTCTGCTTGCTCCAGAAATTCAAGAGTCACCAGCGTGGTGCTGACCACCTGTATTATTCCTCAGGTCATGTGGCATGTCTGCTGGATAGATTGATGTCTGTACAGCTGACTGTTTGCATATCAATTCTAGAGGCAAAGGAAATTCTTCAAATCCCAGAGCACAAGTGTGCACTGCTACAGAAAAGCAGGTGGAGATGTGCCAAGTTACAGCTCCTTAGCTGCTGCCCCTATGAGGAATGCCCTGCGAGGAAAACTGGAAAATATTTCATGAAAGAGCAAAGATAACACAAGACAATCTGGCAAAGAGTAGAATTTAATATTAATGGCTTTCCTTTAGTCACTGTATTTCCTGTTCCTAAGTTAACCCTTTAAAATCAGCCATGGTCAGAGAAGGGCTATAAACTTTTGCATGTGTAAAAGGTCTTTCACTGAAAGATCTCAGACCACGTTGCAAATATCAGGGACTGCTGATGGATGGCTTTTCCCTGAGAAGACTGTCCATGTTGCCAATGGGCAGATGCTCCTTTGGCTGCTGAGGCCAAACACTGAAAAATTTGGCTACTCTGTAAGAACATCTTCCTTCTTTGCCTCCCAGGCTCCAGTCATCATAGGAACCTAAAAATGAGAGAAGCTGGGCTTGCCTTGAGCTCAGTGCAAAAAATACCTTCCTCATGGACAGACAGGTAACAGACACACAGCAGGCATGTACTGGTGTCCTTTCAGCCCAGCAGCCACTTTAGGATCTTGTCCCTGCAATCTCAGGGTTACATGGAGACAGCTCTGGCTGTGCCTGGCTCAGCTGCTGGTGTATCTGAACACCCCCTTTAAACCACACTCAAACTCACCCTGAAAGGGAGCTGGACCAGCCCCACCTCCCCACCCTTCCCTGCCAACCGGTGCTTGCCTGGAGGAGCCCAGAATTAGTCCAAGCAGATAAGAGATGGACAATGTGGCTTCTCTGAGCCCCGGGGTCCTTTGCTCAGAGGAGATCCTTCTATGCCCACCCACATCTTCCTCTAACCTGGCAAAATACCTGAATTACTGAGCTGATTTGCCAAGAGAGATTTTAGGCTGGAAACCTCTCTAGAAAGATGTCTCTCATTAGGAGCAGGGAGCTGGCTGGGGCACAGAGCTGGGAGAGGAGTGTTACTCATTCCTGCCTCACACTGGGCCCTTCAGACACTCTCCTCTCCTGCAAGATGCACTGTTCTGTGACTGCTGGCAGAAATTAATGAGCAGAGCTGGTTGAAAAACTTTCCATCAAAACAGTGCTTCTGCTTTGCCAGAAGATAGTTGAAAAATTAAGTGGAAAAATTAGAGAAGAGAGCCTGGGTTTTGGCTGACATTGTTGGTCCAAAAATCCCAAACTTGGGATTTTTTAGCCAAAAATGGAAGCATTTGGGGAAGGCAGGGGAGGAAAGGAAGGCGCCTGGCAAGATTTATTGGTACCCTGAAAAACATCTACAAAAATTTTGACAAATAAGAGGGTGTTTTTGTAATTATTTTTTCCTCATAGTGAAGGATACTTCTGCTTTTAGAACCATTCTACAGGGAGACTGAAAACAAGTAAACAAGCTTTTTCTTTCTTACATATATGGCTATAGAACACCCACAGCTTGTGGCATAAGCACAGGCAACAACTCCTCTGGAGAGACACACCAGAAAGATCAGATCTTTGCTAGGAGCTGCCCAAGAACTGATCATCCCCAAACTGTAACTCTCAGAAAGGGACACACACAGAGCTGGTGCTGCTCTGAGTTTGTACAGCTGATGGGAAGCCTCGATAACCTCTCAGTTGCCTTGCACACAAATAAACTGAGCCATGGGGACAGCCAGGGAACAGAGCTTGTGATGGAAGGTACTGTGCACACAGCTGCTGCAAAACCACCCGTGCTGAACACTCAGGCAGCCACAGGCAGAGAGCTGTTGCAGGGAAAATGGCACATAAATACCTGGGAACCCACAGAAAGCTCTTTTCCATTTCGCTTACACAATAATGTGTTTTTTCTGCTTCCCCTTTAAAATTGTTTCTTCAGCAAAACATGGTTAGGGAAAAAAAACCAAAACAAAACCAAGAAAGAGATGGGAGTCTTCCTTACCCTCTGGGAAATGTGGCTGTCAGCATTTCTTGGGCTCAGTGTCACTGTTCCCTCCTCAGGGCATTGCTGACCAGTGATGAGATGGGGGGAAGAAGCCACAAGCAAGAGCAGCCGGCAGCTCCAGGGTGATGATGCCTGCGCAGAGGAGAATTCCAGTATTCCAGCAGGGCTCTTCTTCCTCAGCACAAACCTGGGCATGGAACAGAGCTGACAGTGTTGAAGCAAGGGCATCACAGGTAGCACCAGCTCTGTGAGAAAACCAGATGTTGTTATTGAGCAGTGAGGAGCAGGGGAGGTTCATTTTATAGTGATTTCCGAAGGAATCAGATCATGATTCTGGACAGGATTTATATTTTACATAACATCTAATCTTTAAATTCAATCTAGATGTGGATTTCATACCTTTTCTTTGATGAGAGCAGCACTAGAGGAAGCAGGCTTAGGAGTTCTGATGTGTCTTGGCAGGAAACTGCTGCAGGTCCCCTCGCTGATAACCCCAGCTTGACTCTCATCCCACCACAGCCTGGGGTTACTGTCCCAGCCACTTCCACCACAAATAGCTCTGGCTCAGAGCCCTCAGAGTGATAAAAGACTTCTTGTGTGATCATCTCAGGAGAGAAGTTTGGTGCCAAACAAAGCTGCAGTCTGGTCGAGTCCTTTTGTCATCAGAGACAAAACCAAAGGGAAAAGTACGGAGCTGGGGAAAGAAATAGAAGCTGGAAAATGTTCAAATAATCTCTTTTCTAAGAAAATGAATAAAGTGCAACCCAAGAATGGCTTGTCTGGTTTTGCTGGACAGGCTGCACTGATCAACATGAAAAACTCTGTTAGAGGATTCCCCCTTTCCACCGATCCCTCAGCAGTCTGAGTGCTTTCACCCCCAGTCTCCAGAAAGGCTCCAGTGATGCTCTAGTGTGCAGTGACCTTACAGAAAGCTGTCAGAGATCCTTCAGCAGCTGGTGGTCTGTGGGGTGGTGGAGCCAGCCTTGTGGATTGGTGAGCTACCAGTGCTCTCCTGGTGAAAAATTCGTGTTTTCCTCCATTGCAGGCCACATGGAGAGCAGCATCCCATCCCATTCTTCCTGACACCATCAGAAGTGTGAGTGCATGGAATGGAGCACATCTGGCAAAGATCTTCTCTGCCTGGAATTCCACAGCACACTGGTGCTCGCACTGACACTCTCCAGCAAGAAAAAACCATCTCTTTCTCCATGGAAGTGCTCCATGTGGTGTTGGGGAAAGCACAAAAGAACATTTGGTTTTCACTCTACCAAAGTGCAGAGTCCTCAGCAGCGGTACTTGGTGAGCATAGGACTGATGTGGGGTTAAAGTGCTCCATATTTTGGAAGGAAAATTCCTTCCAGATCAAGCAGGGTGCTGCCAGTTTGCTGCAAGAGACAGCTGAGGCTGCTGCAGACACCAGGAGAGTGAAGGGAGCAGGTGGAGTTGGTGGAGGCAGAAGTGACCTCCAAGGAGGGGAGGAGGGATTTTACTTTCCTCCTGATTCTTCTGTGCCAAAGCACCAGAGCCATCTGACCCCTCCTGACTTCAGTGACCTTGGCTGAGGTGTCTTAAATAAGAAAAAACAACTGAGCTCACAGGGCAGGGCAATGGCTTGGGTAGAAATAAGGATTAGGAATAAGAGAAAAACAGCAAACTGCTACATGCAAAATAGGCAAAGTAAGTATATAATCCTACTGGATTTATAGGAGAGATATTGGCACATACCAGGAACATTTCAAGCCAAATGTATGACAGCATTCCTTACACCCCTCCCACCCATTGCCATACTCCAGCTTAATGCAAAGCCCTTTGGCTTCCCCAGGCTTAGAGCTACATTTTATTGTTCAAACAGGTCAACAATTGCAATCAGATGTTGACTGCAGGCAAGGCACAAACACGATGATGTGTTAATGCACCACTTGCATGGGGTTTCTGCAGTGTTCTGCTGTGAATGGTGCTGTGCAGGGGGCAGCTGGGTTGGAATCTCCCAAGGATGCCTCGGGAAGCCCAGCAGCATTGTGCCATGAATCCTGCCATGAATCACTATGAGATCAGTGAATGAGCTGTTACTAAAGTATAAACTCCACTGCTGAAAATCACTGTGGGAGGAGGGCTCTCACACCAACTCTGCCTTGGTTTGTTATAAAATCACAGAATTGCTTGGGTTGGAAAAGACCTTTAAGATCATCAAGTCCAACCCAGCGCTGCCAAGTCCACCACTCCACCATATTCCTGGGTTTTTAAGGCTGCTTTAGAAAGATGCTGCCCCCACCTCCAAGTGCCATTTTAACAAGAATTGAGCTGGAGTGGGATACAGATGATGGCATCTTTGTAAGACAGGCTGGGGGAGGAACCTACAGGTGTATATCTGTGTGCAGCTGACTGCATAAACAACCTTCACCACGCTGAGGGAGAGCTAAACAGTACAAAGATTCTAGCTAGTGCCTACAACAAAGACATCCAAAACACGTCACACTGAAGTAATTCTGTTTATTTCACACCAGGGGAGAGTGCAGGTAGGTTATGCAGATGCCAATGGAGGGGATTGTTTTGCTCCAATATCAATTTCCACATGCTCAGCACCATTCATTGTCAGGGGCGGTGCCTGTGGAGCTGCTGCTCCCTCCCAGCTCCAGCACAGCAAGAACAACCTTCCCCAAAAGCACTCTCAGAACATCCCTCTCCCCAAGCAGAAGCTCTCCTCTGTCCAGGCACACACAGACATATCCCAAACAGAGCCTGGCATGCTCTTCCCAGACAGAATTTTCTACTGTTGTGTCACTGACCACAGATCTGGCAAGGCATTAATCAGGTGTTAACATCCCCATGCTTTATTTTACACCCTGACCAGGACAAGACCCATCATTTCTTGGTTTGTTAGCACACTGAGAACTCTGAGGTGCCAGAATTTTACTGCCAAATGACCTTTTACATCAACCACAGCAATTAAACAGTTGGCTTGGATTTAACCACATCCCAGTCTCAATCCAGTATTACACAGATGCATAATGTACCACTTACAGCTTCACTCCTTTCTCTTAATTTTCATGCTGTTGTGTTTGCTTTGTATTTTTGTCTTAAGGTCAAAAACCTTATTAAAGTTGTTATGGAAAAAATAAATTTATTGTTCAACATATTCCATTTGTTCAAAATGGAATGATTTTTTTTTTGTCTTTTGGCTTTCATTTACAACTGGTTCCATTCAGTTTGACTGTTTTTTATCTTTTTCTATTTATACCAGCACCAAGAAGAAAATTACCATGGATACAGTACATATGCAAATTAGCTAATGGAAAAATATATACATTTCACTCTGTAATGAGAAAACTTAAATGATATTATTGCCATGGAGAATATATCCCTGTATTATAATAAAATATCAAGCAATAATCGACTGCTAAGATTCTTTTCCACCGACAAAAAATAGCACCATACATGAGATAGTGAGAATCTACACTCAATAACACAATTGTGCAACTAGAAATGTACAGTACTTTAGTAACAGTACAGAGTATTGTTTACAATATGGAAATACCACCACTGTAATCAAAAGAGCATCAATCTCTTATGAACAACTAAGAAAAGTATTGTCATAGATACACTGAAACAAACAGCTTTTCATCAGAATGTGGGAACTGAGGGCAGAGCATAGCTGTGATTTCATTGTAAAGCTCCTATAAAGTGATGAAAACCAGAAGTGCAGGAATATTGAACAGAATTAATTTTTTTTGTTATTATTTTTTTGGCTGTTATGTGATAGGATGGTTGTCACCATGTGAAGTAAGAGAAGTGAATAGAATGGAGCTGTGTTGTGCCATCAGTTCTTCATCAGTGCTGGGGGGTTTGATTATAAAAAGTAGAAGGTTGATGCATGCTAATCTGTGAGCTGTGAGAACAAGTGAGGTGGTTTTTTCTCAGTGCTCATACATTTGAAAAAAACTCTTTGTAAATTCCTGTTTCCTTAGGTAGGACCCAGAACTTGCACCCAAGTGTTCTTTGGGTCTGAAACCCAGCAGATTGGGTCAGGCCATAGGTCTAACCAGCCTAGCACCCTTTTCTGGACAGTGGCCAATAGTGAATTATTACTGAAAAACACAAAACCTACAATCCTTCCTCTCCTGTGTCCTACCTTTTGCCTAGAGAGGGTCACAGATCAGCACCAGAAGGAAAATATATTCCCTGCTGTGGAGAAGCACCTTTGATTCCCAGCAATGATAATTCACACAATTCTGCCAAGGTAACAGAGAAAATGTTGCCCAAGAGAAGAAAAACAGCCAATTCCAAACTGAGTGAGGGGTGCCAAGGGACTCAGGGGTGGCTGTGGGGGCAGGAAGGCAGCAAGGACAGTCCCAGTGTCACTGCAGGCTAAGGGGGAAACACCACTGTCAATTATCAACATAAACCAGGTCCTCTGGGCTCTGTCTGATCTCTTGGAACTTTCTCATTAGCAGTTCTTCTACCTGTTAATTTGCCTAATTGAGTATCACCTGGTATCATCTAAATCTTCCCTGTCACACCTTCCAGCAATTTTCCCCTTGATTATTTTCTAAGTACTTACACAACCTCTAGGCTGGGCAACAGGGTGGGAACAACAGAGCCTGATTATAAATTGCCCAAAAAAATACAGTATTACAAAAACCAAGTTGGAATCATTTCCCTGATAGAGAAAATCATCTGAGGCATTGGAAAGCAGATCTGTTTGAGACAGGCACTTGAGGAAAAAAGGTGTGCAAATGTGCCCTTGTGCATCAGGCCAGCCCTGGTGCACATGCACTAATTTGCAGTAAACAAGCATAAGTGTAACTGTGAAGCCCACACAGGGTTAGTCCATTGATGAACATTATCTCCCTGTGCTTGAAAAATTTAGCCCTTAATGAAATGCTAATAGGTTATTCCAGTGAGGTCCTGGATATGGAAAGAACTGTTCTAAGCAAAATTTGCTTTAAAGACATGTTAGGTATTAAGATTCTTTATCCTTCCTTGCATTGACAAAAAAAGACAACAGCAACAAAGACAACCTGGGGCCAGGTGTGAGCTGCAAGCCAGCCTGGCCCAGGGGCTGGGGGAGTAGCTGGGCTTGGTTCTGTGCTCAGCTCCAAGGAGTCAAACAGTCCCACGCAGTTCTAGAGCGAGTACAAAGCTTCAATTATCCAAAGGGCTCCGTTCCTGCCACCAGGAGGGGGCTGAAACTCAACCATGGCCTCAGGCCCTGGCAAGGGAAATGATGCTTGTTGGAGCAAGATGTGATAGGGAGACACCGAAGTGTGTGACAATGGAGGGGACAAGCCCTGCCCTGGGCAGAGCTCCTGTTTCAATTCTCACATCACAGAGAGGAGTCTGGTTTAAAGTGCAGAGACATGGCAGAGAGCTTGGTGTGTGCAGCACCTGCAAGTGCTCTGACGCCCCCACAGAAGTGAGACAGGGAGCATCAGCGAGGAAGACAGCGAGGAAATTCCCAACCCCTGAAAGCAATGGAAGTCTGAGCCCTCTGGCTTCCCACAAGCTCCAGGTTACACTTTGAATATCTTGCATCCCTGGCTACTTCTGGTTACTCCAAAAGCTACATAACCTCAGCTGTATAAAAGAGCACAGAGATAGGAAACACCTGTTCTTCTCCCCACTACATCCTTTCCATATAGATTGTTCCAAATTCAGTTTCTGTTCCAAACCTATCCAGTTTCACAGTCCTCATATAAGAACCAACAGTCTCATTATCTGATTGACTTGTAGAAATTGGAGAGAGCTTAGGCCAAGCAATCCCTCACTGAGCTCTACTGGATGAAATGATTTCTGGCTTCTCCCATCTCATGTAAATGGTTCTTGTTTAAAAGTAACTATCTACAGCTGTTAATAAGCTTCCATTTCATTAAGCTCAGAGGAAAATTAGGTTTCATAAAAGAAACTATTATTCTGGGGGAAAGATACAGAGGATTGTTTTTTTAAAATTAGAAGGAAATGTACTCTCTATTAGTGCCTCTAAAAATATGACTTGGAATGTTGGTTATAATTATGCTGAGTTTTCTGTAGGAAATTCAGAGATGTCCATCCTCTGCTATCAGTTTTCACAAGCTTTTACAGAAAATTCTCTCTTTAAACTAAGCCTTTCATTTATGCATGTCCCTCCAAGCCCACTCTGCAGTGGGATAACTGCTGGGAATTGAAAACAATAGATAAAAGCCAAGATTAAAAGATTAAGCAATGTCTCTACCTTTGCTGAATTATTTTGCCAGAGGCTTTCCTCCATGGAGGTACCCACAACCTTATCCAATGTAATCACTTTGCAACTCTTGTCCTTTTCTTTAATGGTAGCAAGCCATCCAGTGGCTGGTGATTTAATATATTAAAAAAGCATTAATGAAAAGTGTGAGGATGTCAAAATATTCAGAAATGCCTGGCTCCTTGAGATGACCCTTTCTGTGTGTTTTTTTTAAGGTGGATGAGCAGATGACTTTGGTATCCAGTCTGTAGGATTAGTTTCAAGTCTCATTAGGTGTGCTTTGGGATCCACCACGCTGTAGCAACTCATGAAGTTCCAGTACTCAGACTTACTAGTCTGTGATTTACATACAAACAGCTGGAAGACTCTAAGGAGTGGCACAGGTTCATTAACTCTTCTGCTGCATCTTGTTTGCATAAAAGTCTCTGCAGGTCTGGCAGCAGCGCTGGTACCACCGCATGTCCTGGCACAGGTTCTTCTCGCGGATCACCCTGCAGTACACTGTCCACTGGTCCCCCGTGCACTTGTAGGTGAGGGCAGCTTGGGAGGAGACAAGAAAGGAGAAACTGCCAGATTAGCCAGGGAACAGCACTGCAGCTGTGACCAAAAGCCCTGCACCTGAGGGGAAGGAGGGTCACGCTCGCTGCTGGCACTGGAGAGCAGGTGATGTTCTCTCTACCAAAATATCTGGCTCTTGGAAGTGCTTCCTTTCTTCCCTGGACATGAATGGGGAGTGCAAACCTCCTCATGTTGCACCTATTTTGTCTCAGAGGCAAACAAGGCCTGGATGAACAAAACATCCAAAGATTCAGCCCAGATTTAAGGTCATGAACTCCACACCGTAGCTGATGGGATGGAGATGAATAAATCACACCCCTGGCAAGAACACCTGAGACAGACCCTGTGAATCTGAGATGGGAGAGTTCACCTAATAGAAACTAAGTCACAAAAAAGGCCAGGACTAATATTTCAGAGGTCAAATACCCCTCATAGGTTGTGAAGGAAGACAGGAAAGAAGTGATAAATTGCTCTGAATGTGTCATCAATGAGACACACTGGACACAGACACAAAAGACAGGCAAGGCAAGCTCCACACTTAAGATATTTTTGGAAATGTTATTCAAGACAAAAAACCATTCTGAAGTAGAAACGAGGCAGAATGGGGTCTGTAGACTACTGAATTTTTTTTCTGGTTTGGTTTTTGTTTTTTTGTAGTTTTGGTTTTTTTTTTGCTGATGCACCCATTGCAGAAAACAGAAAATTCTGTTTAAAGGTAATCCAATTAGAATTGTTTATAAGCAGAAAGAGCAAAACACTCAATGATATGTCTTTATACTAATATCAAATATCATTGTTTCTGGCCCTGGTGATTCCAAGCCTGGTTTAGAAACAAAAGCATCCCAAATTGCTTGCAGATTACTTTCAGCAGGGACTTGAGCCTCCTCAGTCTTCTAAACACATGAGTATTTTATTGCTTCGTTCTGAAATGTGAATTAGGGCGGATTTCTTGTCTCATCAATGTTTCAAGGGCTTACTTCTCAAATGAAATGTTTTCTTTTCACTATGCTCTTAGTGCTAAAATATCTGGGAAGTACTCTCATACCAAAAGAGTTTAGAAGCCCCACAGCATGGGTGCATTTGCAAGAATGAAAAGTTCCCATTTTCTCTTAGAATATCTGGTAATCTTTAGGGGAACAAATTTCAGTTCAGAAGCTTCAAGTCCAGTCCTAGCTTAAGTGTTACTGAAGATTGGACAGCACTATTAGAAAATGCTTCTCTATTATTTAACAACTCTGTTTTTTCACATGTGTTCAAGGTTTCTTAGCCTCTAAGATCAGCTCAGCTGTGACAGTGGAGAGGCTGCTCTTTCTCGTAAGCTCTTCTTGTTTACAACCCCAGCCTCTTGTACCAAAAGGAGACAGGAGGCACCCATGAGGCTGTGTCAGAGTAGCTGATGCCTTTTTTTAGCTTCATCTTACTGCTGATGATGTGTGAAATGCAAAGAAATCAACTTGGTTCTTGGAGCTGTGGTGGAACACACAGGGATGAAGTTTGGAAAAACATATTTTTAGTATATTTATATTTTTATCTCCTTATAAACCAAGGAAATACAATGTGGAAAATAATGAGATCCCCACAAATTTATATTAAAAGAGGCATTCTTCACTAGTGGCATGTCCTAAATACAGTGTTATGGAAACAGATGGTTATCACCATATTCCCATCTCAGCCAGGGACACGAAGAATGCAGGCAGGGTGAGGAAGAAAACAGTGACAGAAAATCACAGGGTTTACAGGAAGAGGCTGGATGCTCTCTTGCCCCCTTGGGAAAATCAATCCATCAAACAACCTGTCAGGCTCATGTATTTTCCTGGGGCACGATGAATAAATGATTCTGCTTCACACTCACTGCAGCACAGGCGGCATGTGGAAGGGTTTGTGATGGAGAAAGATGCACCTGGCAGCTCCCTCACCTCTGTGATCAATCAATCAATCAGTCAATCAATCACCCACCATTTGTGTGCTGCTGCTGCTCTCTCAGTTCCATCCTCTGCCAAGCACTCCACCTGGGCACAGCCTGAGGCAGGGGTCAGACAGGACCTACCCACACCACACCTTTAGTCTGGAGTCTGGCTGAGCCTCTCCCAATTTCTGGCCCTGGACAATCACTGCAGCCCTCCCTGGGCACCCTGGGCTGCTGCCACCTTCCCCCCAGGCCCCTGACTCACCGAGCCTGGGCGAGGTGATGGTGTTGACGTTGATCTTGTCATTGCAGACCTCCTGGTGGCACTGCCTGTAGGCTGGGGGCTTGGCCAGGGCTGGGCACTCGCTGCCGTGGCGCCCGGTCACTCTGTGCATGCACTGCACCACGCGCGACTGCAGCCCCTTGCCGCACGTCGAGGAGCACTGCAGGAGAGAACACACTGAGGTTTCCATGCCATATGCACAGCAAAAATCACTGCCAGAGCAGAGGGTGCAGCCACTGTGGTGCTGAGGGCTCACAGCTGGGTCATCATGGCAGCCAGGGAGGCTCCATGTGGCTGCTGTGCTGTCTATGGTGGTTCTGCGCCTTCAGGGAGTGCTGTGAGCAGAGGAGCTCTTCTAGCACAGGGAAGGAACCTGCTGTCTTTCTGTGTTGAGTTCACCTACTCTTGACTGTCTCCTGAGGATGCCCATTGGATTCAAGCAGACAAAAATGCAATTCTCCCCACTAACCATGAAGAGGCAAAGCTGAAAAATATGTAACGCTTAATTATGGACCAGCAGCTTCCACCTCCCTCTCTGTGAGGGACCCGGTGGTACTTGGTTTAAAAGCCCTCTCCAAGACTTGGATGGTCTAACAAGGCTTCCTCCACAGACAGGATGACCACAACCAGGCACTGATATAAGGTAAATCCCAGGATTACAGCAGAGGCAGGCAGCTCCTGCGTGCCCAGACCTCTGAGAAGCTCAGTTCTGGTGAGAACACATCAGGTATTCCAGTACTCACTCCCATCTATCCCTGCTAACTGTCTGGCACTTGCCTGTCCTCCTGGGAGCAATTGCAAATTGTGCTCATGAGTTTTGGCTGCTATTAGCCAGGAGGCCCAGCCTGTTCATATGCTCACTTTGTTGTCACACAATCAGAGTCCCTCCCTCTCCCTCCCTCTTCCTCTGGCCCAGTCACTTGTGATTTACAATGTCCTACTTGCACGCTGTTCAATTTTAATAAAGCAAACACAGTGAGCACAGGGAGGTGCAGCAGCTGGAGTCAATAAAAGAACCTTGTATTTAACATAAAGAAACAATGGCTTGCAAGACTTGGGTAAGATTTCTGTTTCTGCTAAAGCCACACACAAGCAAACGATGGGGGAGAGGAGGAGGTGAGGGAAAGCTCAGGAGGTATCAACAGATTCATGTTAAAAAAGATCATGTCTTCTGTCCTCTGCTGTTTCTCAGCAAAGTCAAGGCATTGGAGCTTTCTCCCCGAAAAACACCATCACCTCAGAGAGGTAATTCTCAAGAGAGAGATGCCAAACATTGGAGAGGTTCAGAAGATGGGCATTGCTGAGGATGGACTGAAATCCAGGTACAAATCCTGTGTGTGCAGTGAAGCTTGTGAGACCTGGATTCAAGGACAGAACATGTGGATGCACACAGGGCTACATCCAAGGGGGTGAGTACAGTAAAGCCACAGTCATTTTGGTCTGGAAGTATCACAAGAAACCCCTGCTGTTTGAGTTATTTTCCTTTACAATTTTCTTATTTCAATTTAGGTTCAACACACCAGTTTATGACGGATGTTTTTACACTTTTTACATTTTTCAGGTGTTGAATTTACATTAAAAATTGATCGCTGTCAAACAATACCTCAGCTGTTATTATAGTATTTAGGATTAAGCTGAATGAACCCTTCTCCTGCCCTACAGTAAGCTATTCCAAAAATCAGAAATTAATGTCCCTGATTTAAATCCCTTCACAATCTGAATTTATGCAGTGAGATCCAGGCATTACATCAGTTTTGTGTGTCCCTCAGCTCTTTCCCAGCACTGAGTGCCCTCAGTGACTTCCACCAGCCTGGAAGCCAGTCAGGCATAGCCACTGGATTTAAAGTGAACTATTTTCATCCTGGTAAGTGCAACAATTAGGCACTTCCACTTTACCAGTCAAATGCAACCTTAAATCCTCAGGATTTCTGTGGCACTTTTAGTCCTCACAGTGCTTTACTAATCTTAATCCTCCCCAACTCTTTGCTTTGGGAGGGAAATTGTACATCCATTGTACATCCAATTGTACATCCATTCATACAATTGTACAGAATAGCTGTTATCACACAGGCACTAAATAACTCAGGCCATGGTTTCCTTCACATGACTGAACAGTGAGTCTGAAACCTCTGTCTCTGGCTTGTAAGCACTTCCTGTGCTCTTAACAGGGGGGACATGGGGAGAAAGAAGGGAAAAAAGGACAAAATCAGCATTTTCTTCATAAGGTGAATTAGGTTTTCAGATACCAACACACAAACACTCACCTACCTTTGTCTGTGTTCCTGTCTCTGCATTTGTTAACCAGCAAGGAGGGCAAGCAATGAAACTTTTTTCCACAGATACTGCCAACTCCAATCCTCAGACAAATAACAGCAAAGCTTTTGCCCGAAAGCAGTTTTATTCCTTCTCCTGGGAGACTGGGATCATCACCTATGCTATGCAATTAGTTTTTCACAGCCAGCAAGACAGATTTTAACATCTTTCTTGAACTCTTTAGGGCTTGGCAGCTAAAGGAAGGTTGGACATCTGGCTTATTTTAAGACAAAATTTTCAACTCAATACTTGGATAGGATTATTCTTAGGAATTTCAATAGGAAATAAGAATAGATACAAAATACATACAAAGGGGGAATTGTTACTCATGCTGCACTGTGAGAAGAGGACATCATTAAAAGATGTATAAAAATCAAACTCCAACTGTACAACAAATTCCCAAAAATACCTTCTCTCCTTCTCTGGACAGCTAAATGCACTGCTATGGACTCCCTGTTCCCAAATGTTTATGGAGCAAGAAAACATATCCACTGAACAATTTTCAGGGCTGGATTCACCAGAGAAGACCCACCAGCAATCTGCCTGCTCTGGAAAGCTGGGGCTGGGACAAGGTGCTGAGCAGAGATGCTGGTGCCAAACAAAGAAGTGGATTTTCCCTTCCATCAGGCACTGCCAATGGTGTCACCATCACAAACATGCATGTGCAAAATGCACAGAGTTTATCCATAATGCCCTGACAATACAAGCACTGTAAACTGGAAATCCACCCCCATGCAAAGATCAAAGGGTTGCTCAGCACTATAAAACAGAGGTGGTTAATGAACAGCTACAAAAAGCGAAGCTAATGAGAACCCCTGTAACACTCAGTTCAAATGCTGCTTAGGAAGGCAAAAGCAAGACAAAAATGCCTCCATTCACATTCCTTGGCAGTAACATGCAAGCCAGTGGGGATATCCAGAAGGAAATAAACTCACAAATTGTCAAGGCAGCAGCTGCATTCAGCAGCTTAAAGAAGATTTACTCACTGAAAAACTCTAACCTTAGGAGCAAGCTATGATTTTTCAACTGGAATGCTATTTCCACCTTAGGATACTGATATGAAAGCTCAAAATCTAGCAAAGGTGCTGACAGGTGTCTAATTGCTTTGAAAGCAAATGCCCTAGGAGAATATTAGGTATTAAAATAGAACAGATTTACAGGAAGTGTTGAGATCTGTCAGGGCCTTCATCAACTCCTGGTCTACCTAAGATAACCACAGAAAGAGAGGCAAAGAGAATGTTTTAAGCCAGGGAAGGGCTGCTGTTGGGCAGCACAGCAGAGTCCAAAGAATCCCTCTGTTGAGGCTTAATGGGGGCAGAAAAAGCACAGATGTACCAGCACAGAGGCAGGTTCACGACTGAATGGGATAATGGATCATTGCTGGGGGCTCCTGGGAGGCTGGGATACATCTCAGACCCCGAGACACCTTCAGAAATGTCACTTTTCTAACCTCCAAGGGATAAATGTAAATCTTTTTTTCTTGGTAAGAGGCTTTTCACAGCAGAAGTAGGAGGTCACAGCATCCCTCCAGCCTGAACACACTCCTGTATTGAGAGGGCTGATCTGCCAGAGGGAGATCCAGTTCTAGATGACTGTCATAACTAAGCTGCAGGCAAGATGGGGTTTTCTCTTCATTCATCAGTCTGCAGTCATCTGATATTTAAAGATACTGGTTTGTCCCCAGTTTGCTGGAAGTTGCTGGAGCCAAGGATAACACCATGGCTAAAGCTCCAATATTGAGAATAGAGAGTCATGCTTTACTGACTTCAGAGTTCAAGTATTCAAGGCGTTAGGGTAGAGTGTTTTTCCCCTCAGGGATCTTATTTCTTGCCTCTATGAAAGTCAGAAAGAAAGCAAGACAAGTTCCTATTAAAAACATTCTAACACAGCATCTGAGATGAATGACAAAGGTCCTGTAATTGCTCCCTTCCCAGGACCTTAATAGCACACACATGTGTGCTCTGAAAGCCAGTGCTCCACACACCTTCACATCAGGCTTTTTATGAGGATCACTAATTTAAACCCCATAGTTCTAGCTGAAAAGCAGCATGCAATACACTTTCGTAAACACCAGGTCAACTTTCACCATGGCATCATGCTAAAGAAAGAAGTATCTGTCTTTTCACTGATAAGATCTAATTAGCCCAAAGCAAACTGCAAGCTGTTTTTCAAGCTTCCTTGTTCTTTTATTTTCTTTTCTTTCTTTTTTCTTCTTTTTGAACCCCAGATCTGTAAAAGAACATATCTGGTCTTGCTTACAACAATCTTTCATTTGGAAGCTTTTGTGAAGTGACTGATTTGTTTAATTTAGCCAAGAAGAAAAAAATGCATACCCTTCTGACTAAGTATGGGAAGAAACAATAAATTATGGCAGCAAATGCTCGTGGCTGATGTGACAGTATCTTAGCAGGAAAAGAGAAGCAATTTTTGCAAACTGCCTACAGCTGTACTTTCAAACTGCACGACCCCAAGGAACAAGACCTGACCAGCACATCCAGCATGTCTCACTGCATAATTAAGCTTGGCTTTGCTATTCTGAAAAGTTCCATTGTGTACAGAGAGTTCAGAGATTAAAGGCTGAACACATGAATATTCTGGTCAGTGACATTGCCCCTAAAGTACTTGTGCAGTGGAGCCCAGGTGGATGCTGATGAGAAAATGTCATTTAATCCAATATTCCAATCAGGCAGAATTTACTTCTCATGAGGTTTCAAACAGTTTCAAGAACAGGCTCAATCAGAGCTGTGGTGTGATCCAGTGCTGCCCACAGGGGACTGTATTCTAGCAGGTCACCTACT
This sequence comes from Anthoscopus minutus, assembly GCA_013399455.1. Taxonomy (NCBI): domain Eukaryota; kingdom Metazoa; phylum Chordata; class Aves; order Passeriformes; family Paridae; genus Anthoscopus; species Anthoscopus minutus. The sequence goes on along the minus strand of VWYI01027317.1, from coordinate 84,805 downwards.
ACACTTGTGCCATGTTTGCACCTGTGGCAGAAAGTGGAAATACTCCAGAGCTTATTCCACCAGGACAACTGCAAGGGCCTGATGTTGAAAAACATCTAATGCAGAAGTATAATCAAGGCAATGTTAAATAGCCTCAGTAGTAATGGACTGCTATGGGATGACAGAACTGAGGTCAGGCTGGATGCTGGAGAATCCCCACTGCTCCTACAGCACTGTGAGCTGCTCGTGCTGAGCCAAGCTTTCAGCTCTATTCCCACCCTGACTCCTACCCCAGGTGTTACCCTGAGAGAATATCCTGGGAACTGAAGCCCCACTGAAAGCATTATTAGTTACCATTAGTTACTCATCAGTTAATGATCAATGCACCCACAGTGCAATCTATTAAATAAAGTAATTAAACTAAGGACTCCTTTGGAATTTTTTAATTTCAGCAAGAGGCTGCTCATCTCTCATTCAGTCCTGCCTGAGCATTTTCTAGACATGGAGCTACCCAACTCTGACATGTGTGATGGTACTCATTGCTCCTTAAAGGTGTTCTGGGAGATTGTCACCTTAATGCCTTGGTAGTCATTATAAATCTGAAAAGGTTATTGGAAAGACTGTGAAATTACAGCAGTCCTTGCTAGCAGTACATACTGTGTGCTGTATGCAAGGGGAAAAGTCCTCTTCAGACAGGTACTACAGAGTTTAAATGGTGAATTACCGCTCCCCATATTTCCAAAAACATGATCCTGGACACTGCAACATCTCAGAGTAACTAAGAGAAAATGAATGACAATACTTGAATAGGCTTGTCTTCCACTCTTACTTCACTTTAAAAAATAAGAGTAAAAAAATGACAGTGTAATTTCATCTCCAATCCACTGGTCTTGGTGGAAGGCTTTAACTCTCCATCAAAAAAAAATGCACTTAATGGACCAGACTTTTAAATAAAAATATCAAAAAGAGAAGTTACTCTTCCAGTTAATAGGATCGCTGGAAGCTGTACTGGAATATGAGACAGTAACAGTGTGGTAGAGCGTGCTCCACATCAAACAAAGCACTGATTAATCTGATCTTTTTGCTGCACATTCTCCTTTACTACAGAACCTTCACAACAATCTGTACCCTGGATGTTCCCAGAAACTCCAGCAAAGATGAGCTGTGCAATTTGTTGTGCAAACAAGGAGAAATTTGAAAGGCAAAACCAGGACTTGGTTTCTGGAGCCTGCTTGCCCAGGGGAAGGATAGTCAGCATCTCTTCTGTTTCCATGCCCAGTTCCCAGCAAGAGCTGCATCCACTGGAGCTGGCTCTTAGCCAAGCCTAGGCACAGGCTCGACCTTGTTTTAGTGCCATTTTGCAATATTTCCACCTCTGCCCACAGCTAAAGACACTACACAGATGTGGGGACAGACAATCAAAGAGCAAAAGGGTGGGATTCATCTTACTGAACTGGCCCTGTTCAAAGTCAAGAGTGTCCCTGGCTGGTAAAACAAATTTTGGCCATTTGATCTCATCTCCTGTAGGGAGGGGTGTTTTGAGATTTAGCTGTTGGCAAGGCTCTGGTTTGCACATCAGTGATCGTGTGCCAGAGCCACAAACCACAGGGAACCACAACTCAGAGCAGTCCATGGGGCAGGACTTAGGTTTAGGACAAATGCTCTAGCTTCTGGCCATGTCTAGGACCACAGAAGCAGGGAATTTGAATACTAAAGCTTGTTGAATCCTCTCCTGTCCCATCCAGCTCCCTCACCCTCTGGAGTACAACTGATGTGCATCAGCTGAGGCCTGTGGACAACCTTCCAGTGCTGCTGAAGGCACGTGAGCAGCCATAAATCACAAAGTTGTTCAGGGGCAGGGAAGGGTCTGTCAGCTCTGACATGCCGCTGCAGTTTTAAGCTGCCACCCCTCCTGCAGAGTTTTCTCTCAATCCAACAAGAAAAGTTGTTTTCTCCGAGGTAGAAGAAGATGAACTTATTTCTGACCTTTATGAAGAATAACCAAGTTGTCCATATCTTATCATAAACAGATGTCAGGTCAAGCCATGAATTTGTAATGAATGTTAGAACAAAGGGCAGTTTTGCTTCTATATTTATAACAGCCTTGAATACACCTCTCAAACCACAGCTGTCGTTGATTTACTCCTCTTATTATGTAATATGAATTAATCATTAAAAGTGAGCCACATAGAGGATTTTGTTGATGTTCCCAATCATTTGGAGTTTGGAAAATATGCCTTCCTGGCACTGGGAGATTGTATTTTTGAAAAAATAGCCCCAAAACCCAACATGTTTTTTGGTACTGCAAGGCTGGGGGTTTATCTCTCAGAGAGGCCTCCAGTAATCCTGCCAAAACAATTAATTTGCAATTACAAATCCTTGTTACCACCCACTATGATGAATGACTGCTGATCTTCAGTGTGAAGCACCTCAATGTCTGGCACAAAGCCAGTATTTTTCTTACAGGAAATCAGATTCTTCTTTTCTCTCCCTACTGTTAATGTCCTCCTGGGATGAGAACCCATCTCCAGCATTTCACAGGCTCAGCAACTTCTTTAAAGGAATTGGCAACTTTTGATGCCCAGGGAGGGAAGGTGGCTATGGGTGATTTTTCAGATGTGCTTTATCACTATTGACACTCTTTGGCAGCAAGAATATTGTTTAACTTTACACCTTGCCAAGCTGATCCTTACTGGTGTTTTCCAGTTTCTGGAGTGTACAATCTTTCTGAATCCAGTGAAAGTTGTGCCAGGTGGTTATACAAGATGTGAAGTGGTAGAAATAGATTTTTTTCTCTACTTTCTCTGCTAGCTGAAGCCCAGTTTGACATGTCATAGATTTGCTTTCTCCTGAGAGCACAAATCTGTGATGGTTCCTACCCAAGACCCAAAAGATTCTGCACTGCCCACCAGGGCAGATCCTGCTCTCATGGCACTGGCATAAACCTGCATTAACTCAAGTTCCTGAATTAATCTGGGTTTACCCTCATGTAAGAGAGACTGCTACCTGACCCAGTGTGCTGAGTGAGATCCTTGGTTCATGGCCAGTGGGTTGTAGGGAAGAATGAAAGACAGTTACCATGGATTTACTCTGGGTTATCTGAGATTAATATAGGCCTCAGAATTTACAGAGCACCTACTGTAACTGCAAAGAAAAAATATGGCAAAGCCAATATGCTTGAAGGCCTCTATGTGTCTTTCTTCTTCTACAAATCTTTTCATTGGGCTAGGTAATATAATAGGTTAATGAGCTAAATTGTTGCCTGAGGGACAGAAGTTGCATATTTAAACTTCTACCCACAGAGCTGAAAATGCCCCTTGTGAAAGTCAGAGTTAATGATGGAGCTTGTGTGTCTGGCTTGTAATTCCATCTTTCTTGATACACCAGTGAAATGGAGAATAGTCAAAAAATGAAACAGAGAGCCCTGAACCATTCTGTGCTATTGGCTCCAAATACAGAACTTTAGTCAGGACAGAACTTGAGGCATGTGAAATAGAAAAACAATTAAGTAAAACTGGAAATAAAGAAAAATCCATAAAAATCTTGGATAATTGCTCCTGCTATACAACATTGATTCCTCAATTATACCTTAGAAGAGTCCAAAGGACAACTGGAGGAAAAGAACTCAAAAAATATAGCCTTGGCCTGTACAGAATTAAAGAATTACTAAGGTTGGGAAAGACCTCCAAGGTCAAGTCCAACTTTTGACCAAACACCACCTTGCCCACTAAACCCCAGCACTGAGTCCCACATCTGCTTGGTTTTTGAGCACTTCCAGGGAGAGTAACTCCACCACTTCCCTGGGAGCCTGTTCAATGCTCAGCCACTCTTTCAGCAATGAAAACCTCCCTTGTGCTATGTCTGCTTGTCTGGGAGAAGAGCCTGAGCCTCACCTCAACACAATCTGCTTTGAGGTGATTGTAGAGAGCAGTAAGGTCTCCCCTGGGCCATCTTTTCCTGCCACATCACTGATGGAGCAGAAGGGGAGAGAGCTGAGGACAGGGGGGCAGCCTTAGGTGGCTAAAAAGCAGCCTCTGGTGCTGCTCACCTTCAAGCACAAGATCTGTGTCACCACAACTTGCCAACACCTGCAGGTCCCCGCATCATCTGGGACACGTTTCCAGTGACTCCCACACCAAGTCCAAGTCCTGCAGCTGCTCCTTCCAGCACAGCCTGGAGCAGGGAATGGTGTGGAGCTGGGCTGTGTGTCCTGCTCAGCTCCCCAGAGAGCCACACACATAAAGACATGCTCTATTCTTGCAGGAATGTAATCCTCGACGTAAAGTTTGTCAACAAAAATATAATTCACCATGAAAGAATGAACTACTGTCTTGCTAAAGCATCAAGAGGGACATTTTCAGCAGTCTGGGAGTCCGAGGAAAGTGCTGGGAGCTGAGCAACCTGTGTTTGTTCCTGTGACCAGCACAAGTACAACAAAAATGTAAAAATGCTTCCAGTGCTAGAACATTTAACAGCTCGGATTTCAAACAAGGAGGAACAATTTCAAAGGAGAACGAGTGTATGAGATGTTTGTTTCTCTAAGTGAATGCAAACTGGATATGGAATTTCCTCTTGGAAGAAATGACTGAATGGGAGATGGCTTGGACTCCCTTTTGTATATTGCATCATGCACAAAAAAAGGATGATATAATGAATTATAATTCTGAAGAATCCTGGCAAAAATAAAATAATTATTTCAGGTTAACACCTTCAATGGGTTTTGCACTGTGCAATTCACATTTCTATTAGGTTTGAAGATTCTGGGCCAGCAACAGTTTAGTTATAGAACTTGCAATACCAAGGCTGAGTTAAATGCTAAAAATAATAATTATATCCCTTTAAGATAATGAGTTTAAAAGAGAAGTGTCAGCAGCACAGAGAAGCTCCAAGTTTAGTAGCAGTTGTAACAGAGGTCTAGTAACAGAACAACTCTCTGTCTTTAGAATTCCAGTACAGTCTGTTAATATCAAGCACTGGCTAACAAAGGCAAACTCAGAGCCATTTAAAATAACATTACAAACCTGGCCTTATGTGTTTGCAAAGTGAACTGGATATATCAGTTCCTTGTGCAACACTTGAAACATGCTGCAAATATATTAAGAATATACAAACATGACAGCCAGGACTGTGTTGCTGAATCTGCTCAATTAGGTCCAAATGCTTTCCACAGCTACAGGACACAGCAAGGACCAGATGCAAATAAATCTGACAGAAAATGGGATAAAATCCCTCTTTCAAGCATGGATAATGGTTACAGAGCTGTTGTTAAGGATGAGGTTTGGCTGGTGGGTGCAGGTCTCAGATCAGCATTGGCCTTGTCACCAGCCCTCACCTCTTCTATGTGGGAGCTGAGAACTTAAAATCACATTTTGTCTGGGATAGGTGTGGAGGTTTTACTGCTGCTAGGAGCTCCTTAGGGAGCTGATCCATCTCCTCATGCAGAGTTTGTGTATCCTACAAATATGGGCACTGCTAACACAAAAATAACACTCTGTCATACCACCCCAACAGCCTGCTCTATTTACAAGTTGTACATGGACTTGACTTTTTAAATGAGATTTCCCCTCTCTCTTACATGACTTCCTGGCATCTTCAAAGAGGATCTTGGTTTGGGAAATTAAGGCTCAGAGACCAAATCACCAGCAAGCTGTTTGCACATAAAGCATCAAAGCCCATTATTTTAATCTGTGATAATTACCACTGTTAGTTAAATCGTGCTTCCCTGATGGTTCTCAACAATAAGCAACAAATGCACAACACATTAATTGCACAAAGTTGTTTCTTGTTCTGAGATCAATTTGTATTAACAGAAAAAGTTTCCATCTTAGTCAGCACAAAGCTCTCTCACAGTGACTTTACAGGGCTGGGAACAAATGTTTTACAGTGGAATTTTGCCCTGGAAGGATGAGTTTTAAAGAGTTCACTATAATCTAGTGACTACAGACTTTGTGTTTCTCCTTAAAAGAGGAACTGTTTTAAGCCAGAGTTGCTGATAGCTGTAAAGGCTCCCCTCCTAAGTCCAAGCTCTGTATTAAAGCTTCTGGATCCTCATGATGAAAATCTTTTATTCAGGATTTGTGAAGAATTGAATTCCACACCAAACATTTCAGCTATCTGGGTTTCTGGAACAATACATTTTCTTCTAAGAATTGTACCTACCCTCTTCTAGCAATCTCTACCCCCCTGCTCAGAGAATAAGAACCTAATTGTGTGACCTAAGTGTCCGGTCAGAATTAAACAATATGTCTAGAATTTTAAATGCTCATTACAAACCAAATCTAAGTCCAAGAACATCCTGCTGGACTCACACAGGGCTAAATTCCTGGGAAGCAGAGCACTGGCACAAGCTCCCTGCAGACAGAAGCAGGCCACATATGCAGCACACAAGCTTTTGTGCCCTCCTGCACAGGGATGATCTGATCCTGAGTTAAGAATCACAAACAACAAGTGATTTTGCACTGATCCTGCCCTGCTCACATGCAGACATTAAATCCATCAAACAACACTGTTTACTGTGACCCATGTAAGGTTGCAGCCCTCCCAGCAGTGAGCCAACTTCTTTATCAGATTGGAACTGTTCACACAACACTGAACTTTCAATCCATGTAATTGGTGAACACACAATTATTTCCTATTCCTCCCTATCAAGAAAACCCAGGTCCGTTTGCATGCCAAAATGTTTTAGTGCTCCACAAATAAATAAATAAAGAAATAAAGAAACAAATAATGTTATTTCACCTGTTAACACAAGGGGACTGTTTGTTTTGGCCAGCTTGTGTGGACTCTGAGTGCCAGGTTATGAATAAAATAATGTTCAATACTGTAAACATCTTGTGACATAAATTCCTGGCTCAGCATAAATACAGACACTCTGTATGTGGCAGGTTCTTCCTGCATTCTCCAGCACTGACACCATTAAATTCATGTATCTATGACAGAGTATATACATAATTGTAATTCCTAAAAGAAAATACAATCACAGATAAGCCAGTTTGCCCATCCTGGGCCTCTGCTTCACTGAGTTTTGCTTGCTGGAGTTTGGGTTTTTGGAAAGCAAAGTGCAGCTACTGCATCCCAGTGGTTTCTGCACATGCCGTACATTCCAGAACAAAAAGTAGGTTTTCTGTTTAAAGGGCAGCACAGTTAGGATGAGATAAAACCAAACTGGAATATAATATTGTTGGGAAATTTTAGTCCTTTATGCAAACACGAAGTCAGTAATGTAAAGGATGCTTTCTGAACAACACTGGCGAGGGTTGAGTTTCTCACACTGCCACGCCTCCTTCCCAAGCAAAACCTTGTATTACTCTAAGATCAGAATGCAAATACAGAGCAGATTGCTCTGGCTTAATCCAGTGCACTCAGGAATTAATTCTACTGATGTCACTGGAGAAACAAAGTTCAGACAGGCCTAAGTGAAGGTAAGCTCCAGCCCTGATGAAGGGACTGATGGTTTTGGCTCTTCCTTTAAACTCAAGCCTTTCTTTCATTTCAGGTGGTTGGAATGAGTCTAGGACTGGACTACGTGCATAGGTCCCAGACTACCCTGAAAACCACTTAAACCTCTGCCTCCTAAATATTTAATTAATGTTGGAACTGTTCACACACTCAGCACCCTGAAAGGAAAAGTGTTTGCTGTTACCTTGGACCAGTCTCCCGTTTTCCACTCGTAACAGCCTGTGTGATCCTCACACTCTTCCTCGTCTCTCGGCCTGGTGGCTGCATCACATTTGCCTTGGGAGTTTGTGCACGTCACTGTTCGTTTCTGAATTCCCCTGCCACAGTCTGCTGAGCACTGAAAAAAACCAAGGGTTTGGTTTTTGTTACAAGGTGCTTAGAAATGATGGCTTTTATGTTGGTAGCACAGCTCAGAGAAAAAGCTGGGGTTATGAACACTAAGGAAAATGATAATCCATAAGCTTTTATTACAATCATCTAAGATGCTCATAAATGAGTAATTTGAAAAGCATGATGACTGCTTGTGAAGTATTTTACTTATGAAAAACAGCAATTCTGAAAATCAACCTTCTCTGAAAAATGTCAGCTGGCTTTTTGCTAGAATTGGTGCCACTAAATCTTGTGTTGAAGAGCTCCTCATTCACACTGAAGGACACACTGAGATTCACTACACAGAACTACCACATCCCTTGATGCATCAAGGGTGATAAATGGTGGTGTTAAATGTGATTTTAAATCACAGTAGCATGAGACCACTGTTGTAAACATGTTTCTGTAGTACAGTTTGTGCATATCATGGCAAAGTCACAATTCTCACACATTCTCATGTGAAACACACGTATCAGGTTCACATTTTGATTTGCCATTGCTATCTTTAATTCTGAAAAACTCTAACAAACTTTCACTGAGTGACCACAAATTATCCACAAAAGTTGTTGTGCCTGGGCTCTATGGAATTAGCTTCTAAAGAGCTGGGATATCTGGACACTCGTTATCTTTGCCAATGGTTGGAAATTCTTGTTCAACGAAGAATTTGTCTTGATTTTATTGGCTGTACAAGGTGGCACAAACTGAACCCAAATTTTTGTTTTCAGTAATCAGTTTTGTGATAGAGCACCTGCTGTCCTTGTCACCACCTGTGAGCACAGCCAGCCTGCCTGCTCCTCATTCTCATGCCACTGCAGTGGTTAAGAGTGAGAAATTGTCTTGCAGAGCCACTGGGGACAGGTGGGTGGAAAAATGATCTATGTACCAGCTGAGATAAAAACTAACCTCCTCTGGCATGTCAAGTTCTCCCCTTCGGGGGGCCAGCAGGGAAAAGACAGTTGATTTGACACTGAATAAATAGTGAAGATATGAGATATTCTGTGAGGTCTTTTGAACATGTTCCAAGAAGCTTCTCCATCCAGGGGGTCTATGCTGGAAACAAGCATCAGCTTGATATAAATTACATCAAATGGACAAATCTCAGCATGCCTGTCTAACCATCTTAAAAACACAATCCAAGCAGTTCTGACCTGCTGGCCTTGTTAAGGACATGAATGACAAGCGTTTATGAGCTGGCAAGCAAACAGACATGCCTTTAAATACTTCACAGCACTACAAAGTGACTTCTTGAAAATCTGGGAAACCTTCCACTTAATTTACTGTGTGCTGCTCACGGCGTGGCCCCCCTTATGGATGCAACATCTTTGTAAGGAGCACAATCTATAGTTCTGCTAAGACAGGGGGATGAATTCTTCCCAGCTTTGCAGAATTCCACAAAATGCTTTGCTGGACTGCTCACAGCACAAGCTTGCTAGAGAGCCCAGGCTGGAGCTCCCTAAATTGTATCTTAAAGCCATGAATTTGCCCCAGGTTGGGTAGACTTTCCCAAATTATGTATCATTTTCCTCAGGCCCCAGGGTGTGCTCCTCCGGGCTGCACTCGTTCATCTCAAACTACAAAGCTCAATATATACAAATCTTTAGAACGATCCAATTTACTCAAAGTAAATCAAGCTGAAGTGGGAGTATTTTTCACAGTAGGAGAAATCTCTAGGTGGGTTTTACAAGCAAGTCTGGGAAAAACACCAACTGTTTGTTCTTCCCACAGCTTTTAAGTCATTCACAGATTAATACTGCATATACTTTCCTAGGCAAAACAGCATGAGCAAGAAGGTTTCCAACAGATCTTTGGTGGTCACATATAAATCACCCTCTTTAAGAGGTTTTTTTCCTTTCCTCAAGTCATCTGTTTTCATGAAGAATTTCTTAATACATAGATTTTACAGAGTCCACAAATTAATATACACAGTTTATGTGTGTCCACTCAAGATCATTAAGTCTTATTTTATTAACAAATTACTTTGTCAGATCCCATGAGGCTTTGCAAAGCAGTAACACAAATTTACAGTTAAGATACAACTCCTTTATCTGAAGGAAATCCATATTTTTTTCCACTCTACTTCTCTAACAGTAGAAACATTCACCTTCTCCTGACAGTCTCTATTTTTATCATTAAAAATGGCTTGAGCAGTACTTTGTCCAAAACAATCTCAAGTGTTTGGCAATACAAGGGGAATTTAATTTTTTCCACAATGAAGATTGCATTGGAATTTGCTGTGAAAACACATATTTTTGACCAAGGACCAGACATCAGTGCGGTCAACTGTGTTGTATAAGCAAGAAGGTTAAAAAAATAGATCAGAAAATTGATTTATGAAATGATACCATTACAGTGATATTTATTTCTCAGTATCAGGTGTAAATGCTAAGGAATAAAATGATTACCACTGAAGAAAGTTCTAGGTGTGAGAAGGGTTCACACTGGCAGAGCATCAAATATGTTCTGGAGTCAATTGTACTTCATAACAGCAGAAATGGGCCAGAATAGCAAATGTAAAATCACAAATGCACAGTTACAGACCCAACAAAAGTAAAAAAATGTATCAAAGGAAAATCAAACCAGCTATTGAAAAAACTACCTAAAAATGCAGTGTATTTGCAAAGGAGTTACATGTCATGGATATGGAAGATTTCCACTGATCTGTAATTTGACTTACTCTATTTCATAAAAGGGAGACAAGAGTATCTGGGATTGTTAACAAAAAACTCAAGTGAAAAATCCACATGTAAACCAGGCAGGAATTGCACCCTAATCTCAGCTATAAACAGTTCAGCTGGCTTAGCCATAAGAAGTAAAGAAGGCATCATCTGAAAGGGGAATGTCTACAACACACAAAAGACCTGTCAGACAACTTACTAAAACCTTGGTGTGTTTCTGCACATCTTTTGTAACAAAAGAACTCAGAAAGAACACGAATCTCATGCACCAGTGAATGGATCCAGCACCCCACTGAAAGGGAACACTGCTCTCACTTAACCATCACCTCTCTTGCCAAACTAAGATTTCCTGTCCAGGAGGTGCACAATGAAATCCCATTGTGTTTGTGAGGAGACACTGTTCTTCAAGATCCCTTCTACCCTAGGCTTCTGTGACTTTTAAGCATATTTCTAACAAAAATATTTAGCAAAAGCTCTTTGACAATGTTTTAAACAGGAGCTCCCTGCTCCAAACAGAGGTGAATAATGAGGAATAATGAGCCCACAGGAAGGGCTGTTGCTGGACAGCCAGCCTGGAATGAGGTTAGTAGAGCTGCATCCCTGCACCCAGAATGAAAGGAGCTCATCACTCCTATCCTTTGCAGGTAGGCCAGCAAATACAATATCAAAGTGAACATCCTGTAAGGACTGTTACTCACAGGGTACAAAGTTGCCCTGTACTAGCTGAGTCCTGGTCATGAACTGCAGGCAGAATCCCAGATCACTCTGCTGCTAAAGAAAACACAGGGTAACTGTCTAGATCTCCCAATATTTACATCAGAAATGCATTCATACCACTTGGGAGAAATTTTTTAACTCTGCAACTACTCTGAGATGCACCTTTTGTACAAAACATAGCCAGCGTTTTCTTGATCCCGGAATTACACTAAAGAAGGCTGGATAAGGCCCAAAGACTGTACATTCTCTATAACATGCAGATGCCTGATAAGCCTGGTATTTCTTCATATCACATTTAAATGGAGCCAGAAGCTCTGGGTTACTGCACTTCCGGCCTCAGGTCAGTGAAACATTTTTCCTTCTTGGTCAGAGTTTTCAGATGGAAAGATAAAGTCACTAGAGCATATCTAAACCCAGCCTTACTAACTCATCTGATCTGGAAACCAAATGTCAGCTCCTCACTGCTTGTCTCTACAGATGAGAGTCCTGCCCTGGAGCCCAGTGCTGTGAGGATGCTGAACATGAGAACCATGGATCAAGGCCAGTGTATCTGGAGCTCAGAGCAGTCTGGCTCCTTTCTGGAGTGAAGCTCCTACCTTTGACCACTCTGATGCCTCCCAGATGGACAGGCAGTCCCGCCCCTCACAGCTCTGCACCGTGGCTGGTTTGTTGCCCAGGCAGTAGAGATCCCTGGTGTTGACGTAGGTGCCGTTCTGCAGCTGATAAACACAAGTGACCTCCCTGTGCTGCACACCCTTCTCACAAGTGGCAGAGCAGGGGCTCCAGTGGCCAGTCACCCACCTGGGAAGGAGCCAGAGGACAAATGTTAGCAAATTGTTGGAATAAAACATTAAGCTTCACTTAAAACCAGTGGGAAATGGGCAACTCTTCCTGGATTTGTGGCTGTGCTGTGTGGCTGTCACCCTAAGCTCACTGATCCCCACCGGGAGCTGAAGCGTGTAAAAAGCAGAAGTGTCAGCCTGCAAGTGAATATTCCCTCCTGACTCCATGGCAGGCAAAACCCCAAACTCTGCATCACTCCCTTTAACCCATTCTCTGCAGTGAGGCTGGTTTTTTCTCCTCAGATGAAGACAGACTTATCTGCAGACCATCCTGTGAGACCATTCCTTGCAAGGGAAAGGAGGCATTGCCCCCTCTCTGTCTTCCAGCTCCACTGACTCCAGCAAGTGCTGGGAGCAACATAGTGAGGCTACAAGGCAGTGAATAAAGTGTTTAAGAAGGATCTGAAGGAGGAAGGATGGAGGGGAGGACATCTTTTTCTAAAAGAAAAGCAGCATTGATCTTTAGCTTCCTGCAATCTGTCAGTGAGGAGCATGTTCTCTGTAATTACAGACATTCCTGGATGGAGTGAGGGACTGGAGCAATAACTGTGCAGACATTGAGCACCAGAAGGCTCTCATGCCTTTCTCACCAGGCAATTGACCTTCTAGCCTGTTATTCAGGACTGTCATACAGATTAGTATCCCTACACCATGAATCTTTTTACTTGTCACCCAATCCTGGGTTGTCTATTATCATAAGTGGCCCAAACAACACTTCTCAAAAACAGTTCTGCTGAGAAATACTATTTCATTCTGCTGGAGGCTCCTGTAATCTAGGTAGAGCAACTTATTCACCACATTTCTTTAGAAGCTGTTGTGTGTTACTTCTCTGAAATGAATTAAACAGTTGTTTCCCATCTTTCCATTCCTAAAGGGGGGAAAATCAGTTCAGCACCATTTGTAGAAATATCTTCACCTGCTGCAATTGTCATGAATTAATTTGTAAATGCCATGACTGGCATGACAGTACTGATGACTGTGCTGACAATGAAGGCAGAAGCCATTTGGTTTGAGCAGGATCAGGCAGACTGGCTGCCTGTCTTTTGTGGAACAGGGCCCTGCTCAAATGTTCCTGTGCATTAAAGCAGTTGACTGACACATCTGTGATTTTCTGCTGGCTAAAACAGCTGGTGAGACACCAAACCTGTTTCTCCAGACTGCAGTTTTGGTGCATCTCTGCAGCTCAGGGCTTGATATTTCTCTTATGGAACGGGAAAATGTCAGCTGGGAAATTGAATACTAGGGCTGAAAGACTGACAAGAATAGCCCCGAAGTGCAGAAATCAGTGTTCATGAAAATTAATGGCCAGGCCAGGCCCCCTTGGTATCAGCTGGGCTCTGCCCTTTTGGAGCAAACATGAGGGAATTATCCACCTGGGGGAAGGAACCTCTTGACAAAGGCCTGGAGGGGATGAAATGGCTGTGATTTATGAGCTGAATGTTAGTCACAAGGCTGGGAAAGGGCCCTGTCCAGGCTCCACTCAGCTAATATCCACTTCAGCACTGTGCTCTCACTGTGATCTACAGCTACTGGCAAAAGAAAAAGAGAAAGGGGCTGAAAGCAAAGGAGAAAGATAAAAATACATTCTTGACAGAGGCTGCCTGCGAGCTTGCATTTAGGATGGGCAACACACTACATGCCAACTATTTTCAAGATGCCTTAAGAAGAAAGGTGATGGCTTTCCTCTTAGGAAGGAAAATTTCTTTCTAATTTTTTTGTTTGTTGCTCTTGTGGAGGGGAGAATCACCTGTTTTCTACCCTGTTTGCTGGTCTCTAGTCAGTACCAGCACATGCATGACAAGAGTGTAAGCACAAAATTAGCACAGAAAAAACAAATATTATCATCATCATGAGAAGAATGCACAGGGAACAAGCTGAAACTCAGGATACCAATAAAAAGATGTCTCTGTGGTGAAAACAATCTCCAGCTTTTTCCTTGGAGAGGTCAGCTTCAGCCACCATCCACTACATCCAACTTGATCCCAACCCTGTGGTTACAAATCAGGTGGGGCAATGCTGTAAGTGATCTCTGCAACCTCACAGCCCACTCTGCCCTGCCTGTGACAGTCAAAATGCCTAGAAATTAAAGGCTGTTTTAAAGTAGTGGTTTAACTTTCACATCTAGGAGACAAGTGACATTAAATTCTGAATAATACTAATATGTAAAGTAGGTTATTTTCAAAAGCACCAAGGGGATAATCACTTTGACCACTAAACTTCATCCTCTCAGTGAAATTTATGCTTGAATCAATGGCTTGAAAAAACAATCTGGCAAACAAGTAAAGATGAGTCCTATACACAGTCCTGGCAGTGCCCTGAACCCCCACAGTTCCCCCAAATTCTCCTTCACAGGCAGCTGAAAATATTGTTTCAGTGTCTGTAACATACAGGAACACTGCAACTATATTTCAACAATGTTCACAACCAGAGTGGAAAGACAAGAGATTTTTGGATAAAGTGATTAAATTCCTGCCAGTTTCAAATTTTGGAAGGAATCTGCAGCAAGATATTACCAGAATTATTACCTGCAAGTAATATACACACAGGGGAGAAAAATGTGATATGCAAATAGTATCACGGGCAGATTTTTGTCTTTACACTCTCATTACACCTTCTGAAAACACCTGAGTGTGTTTAACAACAAGACCTACTGAGAGGGTGATTTTCTTTAAAAAAGGGCAGGTATTTTTCTTATGACAATGTTAGAAATAACTCCAGTGTTCTAACTCCAAACCCCAGGCTGGCTCTGTATTATTAACTAAGCCAATCAACTGCTGTACACTAAGCCTTGGGTATATCATATAAAGCATTTGGCTTCCAGTTACTCTTTAAGCCTGTAAACTGATCTTAGGGATTGCTTGACACCAGAGTTCTTTTCAGTTTGGTCTTTCCCTCTCAGGTTATAACCTATCTTCTGTGGGACCATGGGAATGCTCCAGCTGGGGTCCCAGGAGAGCCTCTCATTTTGCCAACAAGCACTGATTTACGTGACAAACACACTTTCTCACAACCACAGAGATGGCTTCATCCCTGATATTATTTTTTGTAATCTTACCTCTACAGAAGATTCAAGAGCTAAGTGATCCCCGCTGGTGATTAGATTCAGGAAAAAAGTGACAAGCTTTTTTAAGTTGAGATTTTACCCCAGTCAGTGGCTGCCTTTCTAGCTAAAATATGCCCAGAAGGGTGTGATTTTCAAAAGCTTCAAAAAGCTGGGATGGGCAGGACATGCAATCTGAGAGGGCTTCTCTATATCTTTGTCTTCTGAGTCTTCTTCAACCTCTGACCTCTCAGTATCTCTTCGGAGGAATTGGGAGTTCTTCCCCTAATCTGCTTTGGCAACACATCTGGCAGGCCCCTGGAGCAATCTTGAAATATCTTTTGGAGATTCAGTTCAGCATTTGATCTTTCTATGGCCTGAATTAGTCATTAACCTCAAATTATCTACCTACTTGCCTAACACTCCAACATTTTCTAGGAAAAAAAAATTGCCTGCAGCACAACGTACATAAACCCAGGAGAGAAGTATGTCTGCAAATGAGGGCTTCCAGCTAAAGATTTGAGGAGAAAAAGAGTTAGGAAGATAAAATGGATCAAGGCTGAAGTGTGGGGGTGAAGGAGTGCAATCAAAAGACATAGGTCACTTTTAAGAGATTTGCAGCCTCTTCTAACATAAAGCCATTACATCTTCTGGGGTAAATATTGCAGCCCATTAAATTCCCCCTGGTTCTTTCTGCCCTGAGCCCTGCAGAACAGTGTGTTCTCTTCCACTAACTGCACATCCATGCCACACATCCTACAGGGTACTTCCCAATGCTACAGTGACATTTATTTCCTTGCTTTCACAGTAATAGCTCGGCTATGACCAAAGACATGTTTGCAATAACACATTTTTTTTCTTATTAAATCTGTTTCTTCAGAGCTGCCTCTTTCTACAACCAGTTTAGAGCCTGTACTACTGCTGAGTAAAGCATAAGAGGGAACTTCCTACAAAACATGTCTGAAAAAGTCCTGTGAGAGAAACATATCTAAGGCTCTGTAATCTGAGGGTTCTATTTCTAATAAATTTTATTGAAAACATTTAGAATAAATGCACAGGTGAGGATAACTGCATGTCCAGTTGGCACTGGTTGTCTTTAGCACCAGTTTGTGATGAAAAATCATGTCAAAATCATTCTTAGTTTTCTGAGGCACCTGGATGAAACTGTGGCTCTACTCATTTAGGCAAAACTCAGACCAGCTTTCAGCAGGGCCAGGATTTTATATTGGGTAATTTTAGCAAGAAGAAGTGGAAAAGATTTCTGAGAATCAGTCATGTGGAACTGACAGGTATACTCTGCTTACAGCTGTCAAACCAAGCTCTTGCTTGAATATGTAGAAGAAAAGTCTCTTTACAAACAGAATTGTGTTTCCCATGAAACACACACACACTCTGCTATTGGACTGTCCCTCTCCCCACACATTCCTGAAGCTCTTCACCATCTCTCTGCTGCACTGGGGTCAAAACAATCAGGTGAATCTTGTCTTTTGGGAACAGGTTGTGCCACACCAAGTCACTAGAAGGCTTTTTTCTTTTTTTTTGAAAAGTACAAGGAATCTAGTAGAATAATACAGCTGCTGATGTCGAAAGTAGGACTCCAAGACTAACATTCCTGTCTGATTGCCTTTATAAACAGTGCTCAGTAATTTTCCAGTACAGTAGTCATTCTGCTAACAGATTTGCCAACTATCACTCACACATGTTTCTTTCTTCTTTAGTGATTATCATTTTGATAGCTTTTTTTTTCTTAATTTCCCACCAATAAGATCAGCCATGGAACAGTGTTTTATAATTTACATACACTTGGGAAGTTCTTTTTTTAAATGGAAGCCATTGTATTCCCTCTCCTCCCCTAGATGAGTAGATCTCTCAGTTTTGGAGGACTCAGTGTGGGGTTGGTGTGAGGAGGTGTCCTGCTGCCTGGCATCAAGGGACAGAATTTCAGCACTCTCAGAGCTCCTCTGCAGTGAGTTTCCCCAACCCACCTACATGGCAGGTGTAGATTTAATGGGGCAACTATTTCCAGCTCCATTCCCTCCCCACCTTTCCAGGAAGGCAGTGCCTTCTTCTCAGCTCCTACCACACAATGCCAGCTGTGAAGATCATTACAGTAAGGAGCAAGAGGAATGGATTTCACAATTAAGTATTTTGCTAGATTATCCTGTTAATCCTTTTCTGTGGGGTAAAACTGCACTTGGCCTGAAGAGCCTCAAAACAAAACAGCACAGATCATGCAACATTTTAAAACAAGGCAATGGTCAACCACAAGGTTGGTGAGTCAAACATTGCACTGGGAAAGAACGTGATGGAAGCCAGCCTGGGTGTTTACAACAAAACTAAGCAACCTGTCTCATGACTCCATGTGGAAAATAATGCCAAATTAACTCCTGCTCTAGCAAGTCATCTTGGATTGTTTGATGTAAATGCATTTAGCAGTAGCCAATAAGCACTTTTCATTCTACCCTGTCTGTTCCCCAACCTTCTCTGCCAGAATTGCTCCACTGAGTTGAGTTGCTGGATTTGTTGGAAGATAGAAGCAAATTGTCTTTCAGGGGCCACTGATTGGTCCTTGATGACCTGCCTACAACTTGCAGCACAGGAGTTTTTGTCTTCTTTTGGTGGATGAGGATCACCATCAACTGACCTGGGCCCCAGATGTGCCCACAGAAGGACATCAGCCACCCCTCACAAAGGTGCCCAGGAGTGTTTGAAGTTTTCAAGTCTGCAGAATTTTGGCTTTTGCTGCTGCAAGGCCCATGGGAACCCTGCTGCAGGCAGTGTCCCCAAGGAGCTGCCACCAGAGCGCAGCATTCCCAGCTCCAGCCGGCCCAGCACAGTCCTGGCAAACTCATTAAGCACAAGCTGATTCTGGAGATCCCAACTCCAGCTTTGGGAAGTACTTCAAAATGAGCTCTTACGTGGTGCCTCCTTGGATCAGAGGGTGCTAACATTACTACTGACGCCAGATTTCCAAGCTAAAATGAAACCCTCCCCACAGCTGCTCCTTCCCTTCTTTTTTATTTCATGTAACCAAATCCAATGCACATCAAAGATGTTTCTCAGCACAAGGCACAGACAAGGGTTTGAACCTGTTGGCATTCAACTTTAAGGATGATAAACATTTGTACAGTTCCAGAAGAGCCCGACTGCATTAATGAAAGGACTGACCCATTAGGAGCCACTGAATGTCCAGCTCAGCCCCTTCAGTTAACAAACACCCACATCCCCCCAGTCTAGTGCAATTTCTATACAGCCCTGTGACTAAGTTGCTGATGTTCTCAGAGTTTTCCATCACATTTTTCTCCCCAAATTCTATTTGCAAGACTACCACTTCACAAAATAAATCTGAAATTGTTTTACTCCCCATCCACCTGTGATGAGAACACACAGAAATGGGGTGCAAACAGCCCAGAATCAAGGAGACAGACTGATTTCTGTATGATTCTGATTTCTGTATTCCTGGGCTGTTAAACAGAGCACTGTCACAGGGGCATAGTGGAGTCTAGAAGGCAAGATGGATTCTCAGTCAGTACATGGGTACACATTCTGAGCCTAAATCAGACTATGAATCAAAGCAATGGGCACTATCAACCATCACACACTAAGGCACCATCATTTTGGCACTCCTCAGCCTTTGGACACGTTTTTGAGGTGCTGAGCCAACTGGGGCCTCGACTGACTCTTAGAACTGGCTTCATTTTTCCCCAGTGGGCACTGCTATGGTGTGTGAGCCTTTGGAGAACCTGGTGTTGGATTCCAGCCCATGGATGGAAAAGTGAAAGGGAAAGAGAAGAAAGAAAGAAGGAAATGATCCATGTAACCACAGAGCTGACCCCAGCAGTGTGCCAGCTTTTAGAGCTGATTTGGAGGGCAACAATAATCAAGGATACAGGGGTAAAAGGATGCAAGATAGGCTTCCTCCAGGCAAAATTCATTGGCTGCATTTCTCTGAATAAAATAACTGGCTTTCCAGATGAAAGAAATGTAGGAGATTTAATCTCTTTGGTGGAGAACTCCTTCTGCTGCATGGGAAATGCTTACTGGTGACATGCTGGGAAACATGAATATAATTGTGTAATTCATAGAGAGGTGAGAGCTGGCCTCCCATCAGCACCTTTAGTGCTATGAAGGAGTATCAGGTATGAAAGGAATTTAGATCAGTTACCAGTGGGCTTCCTGAAAGGTCTGTCTTGCATTTGATCTAATTTAGTATGCTCATTAATGACCTTGGCACAAAAAGAAGAAAACTGCTGAAAAATTGGGTAAAAATGCTGACAATACAAAGCCCAGAAGCAGTGTCAATGCCTCAGAGGATTAGGATGTCATACAGGAAAAACTGAATAACCTTGAGTACTGCAATAACAAAGCTAGGATGGAAATAAACAGCACACAGTGCAAGGCTGAGTGCTCAGGGACCAATAACAAGCATTTCTGTGTTAAAGTAGGGTTCATACAATGAAATGAATGAGGAGGAAAACATCTCGAGTGACTGCAAGCCACAAATATGATGCAGCCATGAAAAAAGCAGTAAGAAGTTAAAGTAATGGATTTAGCCCAGAAAAATGATGGAAGGAGGAGATACAAGGAAGGAGGTTTGCTGTATCCTGTGGCAAATATCCCAAGGCAAGAGAAGAAGGGAGGGAAAATACTGTGTATGAAAAGGACCAGAGCTGATGCACAAAAAAAAGGCTAAAAAATGACAATGAGTAACTTAGGCTGGAAATTAAAGGTTCTGACCCACATGAACAGCAAGGTCAAAGGAGAACCTTCCAGAGAGGGAAGGAGCCTGTGGAAAAAGCTCAGCTTTTAGAAAGGAGTCTAAGATAGGCTTCTGGTCATAACAGAAAACTAACCCTTGGGCTCAGGAGATATTTTCAAGTCCTAAACAGTGAAACTAAGGGCTCAGGATCTCCTGTGGTTTTCTGTAGATGCAGCCAAGGATTTCTGGCATTTCTGCTGCTTTTCAGCATCCATATAAGAACACCAAATATTCAGCAGGCCCCTGAAAGAACTCAACCTCTCCTAAAATCTCCTACAGCAAAGAGCAGAAAAACTACCAGCATTTGCACACAGTCCATTACAAGTCCAACAGTTGGGGAATTTCATGTGGTTTTGGTGCTTTTCCTGCGTTGGAGGGGAGCAGTCTCATAGCCACAGACCCAACCATGCATGTAGAAGTGTGTGGCCACTGGCTGAGCTGTGTTTTCAGTGAAAACAGCTGATGTGATCTGTGATTTCTGAGGCTGGTGCCAGCCCCAGCTCTGGCTGTGCCGGAGTATTTGGGTTGGTGCTGGGCGTGCTGGACGCGACCCATCCACGCCGCATGCAGGAATCCAGATTCCATCTGGTTACAGCGGGGTTTTGTAAAAAATATCTAAAGAGCTAGGCAAAGGATTAGAATAAAGAGGTGCTAATAGGGTGCAGTTGGGACAGGAAAGGAAGCTGTAAAGAATTTAATGGAAAAAGAGGGTCAAGGAACATAAAAAATAAAATAGGAAGAAAAAGAGGCATTTTTTTAAAAGGTGAAAGAGTAACAATAATAAAGAATGAAAGATTCTTTTATTTTTGCCAGTTTCAACAAAACCCTTAAGAAAATTCTCTTCTCTGACGTTTAATTTTAAAACATGTCAGTGTATCCAATCAAGTTTTAAATCCTGCTTTGTTTTTCTCAGATGCTGGGTTGCAGTTGGAGAATTCCATTCTTCTCCTTGGCCTCATTAAAGTACTGTCCCATGCCCTACATTATTTGGCTCTCCTGAGAGGTGGCTGAAGTTCAAAGGGATATATAATTTACAAAGCACTTTGGGATCGTGCTGGAAGAAAGACACTGTTATTAATAACATACTCTTTTTTTCTCCTGATCACTTTAAAAATGTGGGTAACTGTTTTTTTTTTATTTTTATTAGAATCTCAACAGCAACAGCCTCTTCCTGCACTTAAACAATATGATCTCACCTCATCCCAAAGAGTTTGCAATCTAGCTTATACATGGATTGAGAGAGGAAACAAAGGGACAGTGTGGGATAGTGAATTAAAGTCACACAGCCAATCCAAAAGTGAAACAGAGACTGAGTGTCCTCTGACCCAGTCCTGTGCTGCCCAAAAGACCCCTCTCAAGAGATAAATACTCTGAAAAGTGATTCTCCTAAATTTTGAGTGAAAGTGCAAATGCAATTCAAAATGCACAAAACAGAGCAGGTTTACTAGAGAAAGGAGAGCATTGTTCCTTCTTCTGAACTCAGGTGAAGGGCTTAGGTTTGAGTGGAAATGGGAAAGGACCTTATTGTAACAAGATGCTACAATAATTTTACTTGAAACCCTAAAACAAATTCAGGGCTCATAAAAAAAGCATTGACATGGTGAAAGAAAATGGTTTCTTTAAGATGTTCTTGGTCAGAGAATATGCTAAGCATGCATTTCTAATGTCTGGGTGGGCAAACACAAGTGGAAATTTAAATTCTACAGAGGCACAGAGAATGTGCTTCTGAAAATGTTTCCATTTAAAAGCATGTTAAGTGTGAAAGTGTAGTCTACACGGAGGGAGTGGGGAGTGTGGTCTATCAGATCATCAGCAAGGATTCTGTGGCCTTTCCAGGTTCAAAGCACATTCAGTGTCTGCTGTCATTGCTCTGAAAAAATGGGCCAATGAGAGTATCCCTGTGCCAGAGCTCATTGCAGCTGGGCAGAACTGTGCTAAGCTGTGCCCATAAACTGCCTGGTGACTCCACACAGAAGAAGAGAGGAGAAGAGAGACCTTGGAATAACATTAAGGGCTGGACCCAATTCCCCAAAAGAGCACAGGCTGGATACAGGAGGAGAGTAATCCTTTCTTAGGAAGTTTTGTATGATTTAACCTCACCCACTCTGATTGCCCTGGACAGGCAGCAATGCCGTGGCTGGAGGGCACCAAAGAGACTTCCCCAGGGCTCAGGGTCATGGAGATCCCTCAGAGAATGCTGTGGGGCTAAGGGCTGTGATAGACCTCATGGCCAGGATCTCCTGTCCTTGCTCTCAGCTGGTAGAGGCAGAAGCTGCCCATGTCTTCCAGAATTTTTAAAGTTGCTTTTCTTCATCTCTACCACCTGGAACCCCTCCTGAGCTCACTCCAGTCTACTCCCAACAGCTTTCCAAAAGGTCTGGGAGAAATACTTCATGCCAGCAACACAAGCAGATGTGTTGTGCTTTTTTCTGAGCCAGTGACATGACAGAAATCCCAGCCTCACTGGACTTCCTAATGGAAATGATAGTTGTTTCCTTGAAGCCATGGGGATTCTGGCTCTCCTTACACACCAGGGTATCTCATTATACCTTTCAGTACTGCACTTTGTACAGCCACAATATTGCACAGCAGTAACAGGCAGTAACAGGCAGTGCAGACAGAAACTGAAACCTGAACCAGCCTTTATTGATGGATGACCTGACACTGCGTTTCCCTGCTCCAGGGCACTTCAATCTCAGTGCAGGTCTAATTAGAAGAAGTGTGCTGTTTGTTGTTTCCCCCATTGTTTCTGCCAGCAGGATTAGTTTTGTAGGTGCTTGTCTGATTATCTGAGATGCAGGAGCCAGCAGGTTGGCTTGAAGATGCTTTTTAAGGGATTCAGCTTTATCTGAAATTGATTTTACCACAGAATATCCTGAGTTGGAAGGAACCCACAAGGATCATTGAGTCCACCTCTGAAGTGAACCGCCTACACATGGATCAAACCCCTGACCCTGGTGCTACTTTAACTAGTATCAAAATTGGAGTTTCTCTACTACTCTTCAATGTCAAACATCACGGCAGAACAAGAGCAAACTCTTTTGTAAGCAAACAAATTCATCTACCTTCCTGTCTTTTGTCATTTTGGCCAGAAATATCTTTTTTTAATATAACACAGATCAAAATTCATTCAGCTAAAATGCTTGCCAAATGAAAAAAAAAGATATCTTTATTATTTTTAAAGATCTCTAATAACTAATGAGGCCAAAAGCACCCTTAGTGAGGAATGTATCTAAAATGTGTTTCATCATAATTTAATTCATCGACTTCAGGTTTTTGTAGTAGTGTTTGACAGTTAATCAGACCCCATTCTGTGTTGACTCTAAAAAAGACAGGTTAGATATGCAGTCACAGTACTCCCGTCTAACTTTATACTGTAAGTTGTTCTGTCTCCCAGGAGGCAACCAAGGGGAAAAGAAAACCATCCCCAAACAATGCATGAAGGCATGTAATCTGGCTTTACTGACCACAAATTAAATGGGCTTTGTCTGAGGTAATGAAAATCTGACCTGCTCAACAAAAGGAAATGAATATTACAGCTGCTTACTGTGGCTAACAATGTGTCCCAATACTTTGAGACATTTTCACTGTGATCACCAGATGGAGGCTTTGGAAAGGGGCAGTTTCTGAAGGGAAAGGATATTGGTTTTTAGTGGTTTTTAACTCCTTACCGTGACTGGCAGGGGTGTGTGTTACATTTCCTGACCTGGGGCTCGGGGCGGGTCACTCGCTGGCAGTCACTGTCATTCACCAGCGTCATGGTCTTGTTAATGATCCGAGTGCAGGACACGATGGTTTTCCTCTCACCTGAAAGCCAAATTAAAAGCAACTCTGAACAAAACCACATCCACTCATCAAACAAAACTCAAAAGCTTGGAGCTCCCTGCTCCCTCTGCCAGATGTACTCTACCACCTCTGCAAGAAATCATTCTCCACTTCTGCCTGACCTTTGTGCTGGCATGTTTTGAGTTGTTTTTTTTCCAGAAAGCTACAAATCTTTCCCCAATAATAATGTAATTGACTGTTTCACAGGAGCAGTAAGTTGGGCTTTCTCCTTCTGTTGTTTAACATGGAAACAAGCTTTAAAACAATTTGTTTTCATTTCTGGTTCCTCCTCCACAGGTAGCTGTGCTCTGTCATCACCTAGGGCAGATGTGCTGAACTCACAGGACCTCCCAGCCCCTGATAATGTGACTGATAATGACAGGACAGCTGCCTCCTGCTGCTCCCCAGGCAGGAAGTCAGGATGAAAAGGAATGACTGAGGTTCAAGAGTCATTAACTGGGCTTGTTTGTTTTTCACAAGAGAAAATAAAGCTACCAAAATAATTTCTCATCTTCTACTCCTCCAGATATACTGCTTTAAAATCCTTGTGGCAGGAGGCATCTCAGGAGGAGTCAGCATTACTCACATAAACTGTGCATCAGGAGTTTCATCCAGCGTGGCCCTCAGGGTTCAGCCTTCCACTGAGTGGCATCAGGAAAGCTGTGCCACAGGGAGCATGACAGTGACCAGGTGTAACAAGGAAAGTGCCACTTCTGCACTGTGTGACTTTGACTTACTGCTGATTACTTTGGTTTCTCGGGTTCACTTTCTAACCCTGAGTCTGCATCAGATTGAGTTTATTCACCAACTGCAACTGATAATAAAAAATAACTCATATTCTGTTAATAGACAATATGCAAACATCTTCATGGAAAGGAGAAAGGCCCTCCTCACCTTGGATAAGTAGCAAAAGCATTGGACAACTAAAATAAAAGTCCAGTTATCAAGCTACTACTGGTGGGAGCCATGCTGGCAGACACTGATTTGATTCAAATTTGTAGCAGGCTTACAACAAAAATCAGAAGAGCCACAAATAAATTTCCTTTTCACTCATGTGAGGGTTTAACAGCTTAAAAATTATTATTTTAATGCACAAGTTAAAGTGTCTATTCTAAAGTGAGTCCTAATTACAGAAAAAAAATCAGTAATTTCAGCGCACTGAGGGCAGTGAGCCTGCAAATGTGAAGATGAGCTCTTTCCTTCTGTCATGTCACATCATAAATAACTGAGTCTGCTGGTGAAGACAGACTGCCCAGAAAGCTTGGAAACAATCTGTTTTCCTCAGGGAATAACCTACTTCTTCCAGCACTGAGAATGCCATGGACAGTGTCTGACATAGTCTCTGGTTTCAGAGCATCAACTCCCCCCAGGGCTCCAGTGGATCCATCTGGGCACATCCAGGGATCCTCTGGGAAAGGAGCTTTGCCATGTGCTCCTGGACTCCCAGCACGTCCACCCAGCATGGGAGCATCTGATGCAAATCTCCAGGAGCTGTCACAGCAGCACTGCCCTGCTCCATCCCTGGGGAGGGAAGTGCCTTTCCCTAAGTGTGCCTGAACACCCGCAGAGATGCTGCTGCTGCAGGAATCCAGGTGCAGCTCCAGCCTGAGGTGACAGAGCAGTGTCCCTGCCAAAAGGCTGGCTGGAAATTAACTGTGGGGATGGGGATCAGAGCTGGGAGAGCCAGTGAGAACGAGTTTTCACTGAATTCATTATGGCCAAGTCCATTTTTCATGGCAAATTTCCACCTCTCCTGTGGCTGGAGCCTGCAAACACCACACAGGGATTCTCACCAAGCTTCCTGGTGTCCCTACCTCCTCCACACTGCACACTGCATCCTTCCCATCCGCTGTGTGTCCAGATGTACAAGGAATCCTGTTGCTTTTCTGGCTCACTTCTGTTTTCAGCAGTATAGTTTACAGGGATGGTGTATTCATAATGAATTCCATAATTCTGGTCATGGAATAACAGCACCTGGTTCGGCAGGAAAAGAGAGGCTGTTGCAACACACTGTGCTGGGAGAGTCAACAGGCTGTTAGACAGCACTGCCAGAAATGCTGGCCCGGGAAAAAATTCCTAAAATATAAATACCTTGTAAAAAGCAACCAAATCTTTATCTAAAAAACTTAAAATGCAATGGTACTGGTAAAACAAGGCAACTGCAGGAGCAAGAACTGCTTATGGTGTGTGAATATTTAAAGTAGACACAGGGATGTCCACACCTGGAATTTAAGGCAAAACTTTCAGCCTCACATGTGATCAGCAGGACACTGGCTATTCAAAGAGAAATAAAACAGGAAGCATTAAACCAGCACGTTTAATGTAACAACTACTGTAAAGAGCATCTAGAGTTAAACATCTGAAAGAACAAGGTGATGCTTCTCAGAGCAAGAATAACTGCTGCACAAAAAGTCCCTTGTCTCCTGGTGAATGTGGCACTCAAGGCAAGCATGACTATTTCTGCTGACAAGCTGTAGTAGCAGGGTTTTATGTCTCAGAAAACTGTGGATGACAAGCAAAAGCCATATCATAGAGCTGCTGGCAACATATATTTTCATCCCTGCATATCACTAGAGGAAGGTGAAACCTGCTTCCAGCAGCAGGCTATTTCCTACGGAACACTTGTGATGTCTCCAGTGTTATTACTCCAAAACTTCCTGACTATTAACAAAGGAACAGAGAAAAATATTTATGTTTTCACCACAGGCAAATGAGAGTACTGGTCCTGTTTTGATTTACATGTTGGACTTTATTTGGCTCTCACTTTCCCCGGCTTGAGTCAGAATTGATTGGAAGATATCCATCCCATGGAGGATGGGGGTCCACAGAATCTGAGTTACCACAGTATTAACAAATGCCACAGAAGTATACTACTGTAATGTTCATGGTGTGGCTTTAAACTCCCTTATTATCCCATGATCTGAGCAGCATCAGACAGGTGAATTGTGCTGGCTTTTGTCATCTAGTGAAATAGGAGTAGTGCCTTATCAAATAAGGTAATTTAAGCTAGGAGTCTCAGAAGTGGAGCAAGCAGATGCCTATTTGAAAAAAGACAAATTTACAAATGCTGTTTTCTCCCAACAATAATTGTTTCCCCTTCAGATTTGCACAAATCATTCCTACTTAACCAATAATCTCACTAAAGCTGTCAGGAGCTTTTTTAATCAAACATATGTGCTGCAAGAAAGGGTACTGGCAGCCTGTGCTGTGAACACTGGGAGGGCTCCACAAAATCAGCACCCAGGAGCTGCTCTGCACAGGGCAGAACCCTGGGCAGATGAGCCTCTTCCAGAGGATGTGGGGAACAAAGACATGATTTTGGTTCAGCTACAGAGGGAGCCTCACTACCAGGACTGAATACTAGGGTTGAAACCAGCCAGCCATCATTACAATTTCAAATGTTTTTTTTTTTAAACACAGTTCAAATACCAGGCAGTCAGAGGCAGAGAGCTTGAGCCCTGCTCTGGCTTTCTTGAAGTGCAGGAGATACAAAGTCCTGTTCTACAGAACTGATCAGTCAGCCTTGTCTAAAGTCCCCTTCTGCTCTGGGAGTGTTTGGTTGTCCTCTGTTGCACAAGGAGGACTAGCACAGGCCTACTTACACAAACATCAGTTTCTCCAAGAAATACACACACAGCAATGCACTTGGAGAAATGCCTCAAGTATTAAAAACCAGCTCCTAAAAAGAAATCCTTATTATCTCAATATGGGTGCAAGACTAGTGAATCTAAAGGCCCATATGAAACCAATTTCATGCAATTTCGTAGCCATATATAATTGAGGGGTGTGTGTATGTGTGTATAATTGGTTTCAAATGCAGGTCACAATGGATTGACTGAAGCTTCTGGCTCCTTGTCAGTCCAGTGTATTCCACCACTGTTTGAACAACAGTTTTCTATTTAGAGGGAACTGGTAACCATCCTGCCTTTCTTGAGTTGAAAGAATGAAACCCACCACCCTGTATCAAGGAAAAGATTCATATCTGATTTGAAGCAAAGACTTCATGTGTACTTTGTTTACCACTGGCATTGATGATTTAAAACCACATGTTTTTTAATGGTCTGGTAATTGTTACATTCCTCATTTTCAATCATTTCTGTGAAGGAAGGTGAAGAAGGAACATTTCCTCTGCTTATGTCTACTGAAAAAGAACCTGTCTGTATCAGGACAGGACACTCATGGAGAAGCTCAAAATCACTTCTTTCCTATGTTAGCTACTTACTCCTCAACAAAGGGGAATTGAGGAACTTTAAAACCAAAGATGCTGAGGTTCACAAAATGCCAATAATCAGATTTTACTGCAGTGGACCTCAACCAAGTAATGCTCTGGGAGGTTCCAAGACCTGCCAAAGGAACCCTGCACAGCATCTTTCCAAACAGTACCTGTGCAACTCCTGTTTCTCACATGAGGTTGAGAAGACCTTGGCAGTACAAGATACTTTGTCAGAGTCCTGGTTTCAGGAGGGAAGACTTGTGTTAAGGCCAAAGTCAATCAGAAGCTGATGTTTCTGATGGTGAAGGTGGTGCCTGTAATACACCTCCTTTGAGAGGGCACGCCCTGGATTACATGGGTGACCCCAGAAGGTGCTGGTGTGCCCAGCCCTGCACCTTTGACTATTCCAGATGTAACCTCTTTGAATCCAGCATTACACTGGTCTGTGAGCCTGTAAACTCACTCATCTGTCTGAGAATGCAAAGATAAAACCCCTCATGTTCTTGTGCAGCAGATTTTGACACAAAGACGGTACAGACAAAGTGGAGCATTACTGTCAGTTTTTTGTGCATGTGGAAAGGTCAGGCATCTTCAGAGCTTTTTAAACTGAGTCAGGAAGTGTTGCACAATGAGCACCAGTAAGCCAAAAGAATCAGGTGAGGGAAGGGAGAGAATGCTGATTTTTAGCAGTGCTTACAGACAGCCTTAAGAGAACAAGCGTGGCAAAAAGTCACCAGGAGAAGAAACAGCACAGAAAAAATGGAATAAAACAAAAAAGTTACAGGAAACAATGAAAAAACGAATATACTTTCTATGCAAACCTTGCTAGAGAACCTGTAAAGTTTTTGCAGAATTTTAAACAGGAACTGATATATGAGATAAGCATTATTACAGCTGTCTCACAGATACATATGTTAAGGCTACACCAGCATTAAGGGACTGGCCCTTGGGTCACCCTGTCACCCACCAGTGACAGCTCTGGGACCACAGTCCTGCTCTTCTCACCCCTGTGGACTTCTCATTCATGTTCAGACACGTGGCTGTTCATAAAATATCAAGCTGGGTTAACAGAAGGGCTATGCTGAACATTAAGAAAAAATGTCAAAAAACACCTGAAACTACATACAACTGAAAAAACAATACAGAGAAAACAAAGAATATTTCTGTGTGTAATTAAGTCACTACTTAGATTCAAATTCACAATTATCATCTGTGCATGCTAGATCTGCACCTCTTCTGTTAGAGAACAGAGTACTTGAACACCATACATTCTGGCATAAGATGAAAAAACATTTCAGCAAATATGCTTTTGTGTGTGTGATCAGGTATGTCCAGGAAATAAGAAAGGTCCTTGGGAACCTACATTCTCTAGAATGGACCTGTCTGTGATACATTACAGGGATATCCTGCCCTGACATGAGCTGAATGGGACACTGCCTGTTCCCCAAGAATGGAGCATTACTTTTTGAGTGGGGAGCTGGGCTTCTCCAGTCCTTGCAATGCTGCAAAAGAACACTGTGGTGAGGAAGCAAACAATCAAAATTTAACTTTCAGCTAGGATATAAACCCTTTCTGTTGCATCACTTAAGAAACACAAACAAAGGATATAAAGTTACCATCAAGTGCAGTGGTATTTTAGTTGGTCCTTTGGCAGAGATTTTCTCCCACAGCCCCCTTCGCACGTACCGGACAGTGGTGCCTGCGATCTGAAACTCACCAGGAAGCTCAATTTTCCAGTCGCTGTTAATGGATCTCTTACTGGAATCTTTTAAAGCTGGAATGAACCAAACACCATGGAATGAAATGCAAGCAAATTTGTAATTACAATACAGACTACTGAGCCTTTGTCTTAAGCTACCTCAAGCACAAGATGCAGAAACCTTGATGTGAGTTTAAAAGAATAAAACCCCCTGCTTTTACATGGCCCATTGCAATGTTTCTAACTTGGATATATTCTGTACTTCAGATGATGAAGGTATTTTGAAGAATTAACATAAAATTAATAGATCATTTATATCTAAACTCTCCTTTTAAATGCAACAACTCCGCAATTTAGTTTCCAAGCAGAATTGTCTTTCAGTTTCCAGATTTTGAGACCACATTTTCCTAAACTCTTCTTGAGAAAAAGATCAATCAAATTTTTGTTGATACACATGTGAAGATTTGCAAGTGCAAAATACAACTGATGCTGTCTTTGTGTGTGCTCCATAACTAAACACTGAATAAATTAATATTCAGCTGTCACAGCTGTAAAGAGAAGCAGGGGCTGGTCAGTGGGAAAAATGTGAACTTGGCCACCCTCTTTTGAGAGTTCAAGTGCTGGACACAAATGCATAAGGTCAGGTGCTGTAGGGTCACATCCATCTTGTGCCTCTATGCTTCAGTAAGGCCAACATGGAAAGCTCAAATGCAGAAGGACAACAAATACTGAGAAGAAAAGATACTTGGAGTTGTATGTCCTTTCTTCCAGTATAACTATTGCATCAGGATCACTGATGTCCTTCAAACACTCAAAGTTAACTCCAGCCATAAGGGCATCACATTACTGTTGACTCATCAGTGGAAGCTGATTTAGGGATTGATGTGTTTTCTGTGTTAGAACAGAAGCAGAGTTATCCAGATGTTGGTGTGATGCACTGAGGGAAGAGAAAATTGGCAGACTCTGTTGCAGCAGAAAGTGCCAGGCCCCTTTGTGGAGATGCATTCACCGTGATCAAATCTGCCCTGACAGCAGACAGACAGAATATCCCACATGTTACTGGGCTTCCTTAGTGCAAGGTTAACTCCATTTAAAGAACACAACTTTGCTCTCACTTAACTGTGTTGTAAAAAGGTAAGAGAAACTGTTCAGTATCAGCTTCTTTTGGAAGTCAATAGGAAATTTTCTATTGTCATCCCTTTGGGTCAAGCCTCCATGGCCAGCAAACCCTCCTGAGTATGCTTAGGATATATATCTATAATATTTAATGTCTAAACTCTGGGGGAAATCTGGAGCAAGTGGAGGTCACAATGTTCTCTGCATCTGCGTTTTTGAGGACCTGTACACTGGGAATCCCTGGAAAAAGGTGGACATCTGTCCTGCTGCACACAACCTTCTTGACAGCTCTGAGTCCCATCAGAGGCTCCAAAATCAAGGTGAAGGGGAACTGAAGTGGGAGACTATTTTTTCTGAGGAAAATTTCCTCTGGCACACAGCCCAGGGTATGATGGTGTCCTGGCATCTGCATGCTGCAGCAATGTGTCTCTCCCTGCAGCTCACTTCTCTTTCTGCTTTGTTCCCCAAAGTACCTTCTGCAAGCTCCAGACACAATTCTGCTTTCCTCTGCCAAGGCCTAGTGGCTTCCAGGCAGATCAAAGCAGCCACCATGCTGGCCCTGAAGAGCCATGGACACAACTAATCAAAGCTGTAGATGAGATAAAACTATCTCCAAGCAGCATGGCTGACTAGGAAAGATATCACAGCATGTGCTCAAAACTGTCTAAGATGCTGAGTGACTAAGTCATGCTTTGGTTTCAGCTCACCATCAAAGGGAGATAATTTGCAGATGAAAACCAATGTTTCATCTTTGTGAACCTCTTTTCTGGACAGTTTGATTTTGATTGCTGCAGGCACTGTTCCCTTAGTGGCTGAGGAGATGGAGAGTCTGGAAACAGACCTGTTCTCAAAGGTGCTCCTTGAGCATTGCAGGAATTTCACTGGGGACTCAGCAAAACATTTGGGCCAAAGTGTTTTCACTGCTGTTTGCCTCCACTGCCCCATCAGCAAGATCACTGCTGCAGCTACAAAACCTTCCATGTCTCAGACAGACTCCAATGGCTTTTGTTACACACAACCACTGGCTGGCTCTGCCCAGCACCAGAGGTGACAGAACTGAATTCAAACTTGTACAATAGAAGAGCAGGAGGAATGGGAAGCCCAGCAACAACCTGTAACTTCTGTTTTTCTTGTTGGCTGGAAGGCAGGAACTGGACAATCAACTTCTAAACCTGGCATTGAGTCAGATCTTTATTTCCACCTTGGGTCCCTCCAGCTTGCTTCCCAGCCTGTGGACACAAACTGCCCAGGCATTTCCTGTTCAAGGTGGTTTTCAAGAGTTACAGCCAGCCAAGGCAGCCAGCGTGGGTTGCCTGTAGGTGGAGGGAAATTCTTCAGGCACTACTCCCAGCACATGGAATAATGATTCCCAATTATGCTGGGCTTCTTTCCAAAATGTTGTACCTAGTTCTGAGTAGAAATAGGACCTGATTTGACTCAGCGTTGTCAGTGCTATTGAAAAAGAAAATCCTTTCACACTCAGACCTGAATTTAGGAGGGATTGGGGGTTTTTCCCTTGGTCATCTTTATTGTCCTACTGGAACCCCTCTGCTGCTATTCTTCATCTCAGTTCAGCAAGACATTAGGTATCTTTTCTTTGTGTTCAGTGTTCCTTGAAAGAGAAAACCCTGGAAAGCTTAGAGAGGTTCTCCTGGCTCCTGATCATGAAGCAAGGAGCTGAAAGCACTCAAAGCTTTGTAAGAGCCAGATTTTTATCTGTCTTTATGTGATGCAAACAGGGCCAACTCCTGCTCTCAAAAGTACACAATCCTAATCTTCACCATCCAGTCGGGAACCATCTGCTTTAGTCAAAGTTATGTTGTCCCAAGGAAGGGCACTCTCTAACTCCTGTAAGACTCTCAGTGCTCCGCCATCTGCCAAAGCCCAAATACCCTGTTCAAACCCCACCAAAACAAACAAAAAGGCTGGTTTCCAGAAGGCAGAGCACTTGCAAAACCCAAAGAAACATTGGCTCCCATTGTTCCATCAGGCTTTGCTATGTCAAACATCTCACGTGTAGGCGGGATCCTCTGGCAGGCTGGCTGAAGCATTGTGGAAATAGGAGCAGTGGTGATATTCCTTCCTACCAAGAAGTGGCACAAATGCCAATGATTTTGATCAAAGGGCAGCTGAATGACATAATCTGCCCTCCTTTTTCTCCCCTGAATCTGGACTGAAAGAGGACAAAAGCATCTTTCCTGGTGATACTGCCAACTGTGGCAACATCTCAAGACAGAAAACCAATAGCACTAGACCAGAAATCCTGACACAACCACTATGCAAACGTTTTCAGCAGCATCCAATATTCCAGTGCTGGATATTAACATCTCCTTTTGGCTGGAGATTAAGCCAGCCTATATCTTTGCTATAAGCAAAAGACATGGAAATCAAAAACCAGGGTCTGAGCTTTGCTCTGACTCCCTGCATAGCCATGAGCAAGCTGCAACATCTCAGTTTCCTCTTCCACAAAACAGAGAGTGACAAGCTCTGCAGTTCTCTCAGAGTTCCTTCCTCTCTGGAAGCAATTCCAGGGCCATGCAGCTCTGATTGTACCAGGGACCTTTCACATGCCAGGGTTTTTTTGGATCTTTGGCAATTTTCCTTGAAGCCTCTGCCACAGGCTTCCTGCATAAATTCAGGGCCACAGGGCATAGGCATTTCTGTGACCTGGACTCCCTAGAAGTAGATGAGGATAAAACCCCTTATCTATTGCACAGTAACAACAGAGAAGGAAATGCCCCTAACATTGGAGAGAAGAGGCAGAAGACCAGACTGACAGATCCTCAGCAAAACTGAGGCTGCACTTTACAAATGCCATTCTGACCTTGAATTTATGCAATGAGTAACTGAACAACAAATTCATTGACACATTCTGCCCTACAACAACTTCACATGCAAATCTTACCCATCAGCCACATCTAAACCCTTTTTTCCAATAAGAAATGGAAGAAAGGATGCCTGTTTCCCTCTAAAGGAATGCAGAAGTAGAAATGACAAAAGGATTAAACAAATTTTTTTGCCTGATAGAACAGAAGCAAGTGGACCAGAGGCTGCAGCTAAGCCCATCTCAGAGTGCAGGAATAAGCCTTGGGTACAGCATCCAGTGAAAATGTGCTGCTGTAGGAAATAGCAGCAGGTTACTGAGGGATATCAGCTGCCCTGTCCTACTTCAGACTGAGCTGGGCGCCTCCCTATCAGTACCTCTGCCATTCCCTTCTCTAAACACACTGTTCTCTTCCCCACTCCCTCCTGAAGTGCTCCTGGCAGCTCTGTGCAAGCCACTGCCAAGTTCTGCTCAGGAACTTTTCTGTCTGTATAAAAAAGTACTCTCTGGTCCTTCCAGGTTCCACAGGGCCTGTAAGTGTCACATACTATCACATCACAAACATCATGAAACCAAGCTGCAATTGCAGCAAGACTCAAATCACCAGCCCCTCCCTGGCAGCAACAAACCTTACAGGTTGCTTAGAGAGTAATTTTTAAAATAAAACAAAGCTGAATTTTAATCAAAACAGTTTTTTCTTTTGTCTTTTTACCCAGAAAGCTGTGAGCAGGTTTGTCCTCAACCACTCTGATCCGCCGGGCACCCGCAGGGATCACAGCGGCTTCAATGTAACCTACAGCAACAAAAAAGGTGTGAATGAAAGCAGGGCAGGGCCAGCCAGGATCAGCCATCCTGTATCTCCTGTGAAAAACTCAACTCCAGGCTGGGGATTGAGTGAGAACCACTCCAGATGAGATCTCTGTGCTGGCAGCCAGTTGTGACAGGCGTGGTCATGAATAACACTTCAGCAGAAATTCATGTGTGCTGCTCAGCTGTGACTTCAGGCTTGTTAATTAACTCTTATTAGATCTACACCCTTCCAATCACCCTGGTTTTCCTGCAGTACTGACAGGGATGCACAAGGACACTGCCAAGTGTGACTGTCAGGAGCAACACTACACAGAACAGACACTCGAAATGACGTTCCCAACAGATGTTCCTGCTTCATCCTCCCTGTCGAGCCTGCGGTGTCAGAAAGGACTCACTTCCACAAAACTTTCTGATGATGCTAAAACTGAACAGAGGGAATTAGTGGGACAAAGGAGGGGAAAAGCTTGTTTTCATTTACATTTCAGCTCTGTACAAAAATTCTGGAGGAGCTCATGATCTTGCACTGGGCTGCTGAGAATTCAACAGCTCAGATTTAATCCAGTAACAGAGCTGGAAGTTTCTTCAGGACTGGCCACTGGTCACCTCTAAACAATTTTTGAGGACCAGTTTTGACTCACAGAATACAGTAAGAATAAGCAGGAGCTACTAACCATAAGCTAGGAAATGTAGCCCATTTTCCCCCAGTATGAAGACATGTGGAGTTACAGACTTGCTCCATGGGGTGGAAGTGGTACCTTTAAACAATAAAGTAGAGGAACACTAGGGCCCATTTCAAAGACCCAGGCAGAGGTTTTTCCACTGGCTTCACTGGACTTTGAATCAGACCTCTGTAGATGACACTAATCTCATCACAACCATGACTTGATTCCTTCTAATTGGCCACCCAGTTTAGTTTGCAGTGTATGACTTGGCACCTTTTTGGGGTTATTGCTGTCCTCTTTCTTTTACATGTTAAGCAGTTTATCCTGTATGTTCCCTCATCCACTCTTCTTGCTTTAAAGGGCTCTGTGAAGCTGTTCTGTGTCAGTGATGCCTTTATGGGAATTGTGGGCTGTCTAGAGCAAAGGGCTGGAGAAGTGCTGGCTCAGGGATTCCTTTAGCACTTAGCAGTGTTCAGGGAGCTATTTTAGGGATAAAAGTGCAGCTAAACAGCCCTGCTTTTGCAGTGCTGATACAGGGAGGACTCAAAGGAGTGTGGTGACAGCCTCTTATACCTCAAGGCTAAGTTAATCTCCTGCCACTGTAACATGGAGTGAGACAGATTTGGGGTCTCAGATGGTGAATTAATTTCCTGAATATTCATTTCATGATTAAGGCTTCAGCTCTTGGGTTTCATCAGGTGCAGAGGGTGGGCAGCTGACTTGGGCCACACAGGCTCCCTCTTCCCCTCATCTGTTGTACCTGAATGACACTTTCATCTGACTTCAGCTCAATTCTCTTTGCACTTGTTCCTTCTCACTTACTTCTCCCTCACTCATGGCATCTCACAAATGGTCACTCATCCTTGCAGGAAAACCAGAGACAGAGGCAGCAGAGCTCAAATCTTGTCTGTGCATGGAAGCCAGAGGACTGGCTCTCCCAGCTGCTGTTTCAGTCTGGGTTTCACCAGGAAAAATCATTACTTGCAGGGTCAATTTTTCAAAGGCAATACTGAAATCTTATATGAAATCACAGCAAACATATGTTGGGCTTTATCTTAGACATTGCCAGGAGTTGGTTTTTCATCAGCTGAGATATCAAATCACAGTCAATACACAGTGTATCAGATATCAAACATCCTCACTGCACCCCATGCAGCTGCATATAAACCCAAACAACAAGTACTCAAGACATGAACACACAGCAAAAGTGTGACCAGTGACAGCCTGTCACAGGTAAACAGCTCCTGTGACACCCCTGAACACCTCTGTTAGGAAGCCAGTTTGGAACATGCCCAAGTTTCAGGTAATTTAATGGAGGGGGACTATTTACTTACTTTAGTTTTTAAACCAGATACAAATTCCCAGAGCTAAAACACACAGGGGTTGGAGACAAAGTTCCTCTGAATTTAGTGGAAGGCAATCACTAAGTTCAGTGAACTCTGGATCTGTCCCCTGACCCAGCAGCAGCCAGGAGTGTGTCACACTGCCTCAGAGGTGAGCAAACTCTGGAGCTGTGCTGGAGGCTCAGCTCAAGCCATAAATACACTCATTTCATCACTGTGCCATGAGAGAAACACCACGTGGAAAAGTGATTTTTATGTTACTTTTTACAATGGTAAATAGTGAAGTGTGAGCTATTAATAGAGTATTAGTTCTGGAGACTGTTTGGTTTGGTCTCACAGCAGATTTTTTCTCCTTGTGTAATTTCTAATCCTGATTGATGGCTTTGGGGGATTGCACTCACAGCTCCTGAATAAGAAGAAACACACTGTGTTAACTCACTGTGCCACAAACCTGACTGCTGACTTTCACTCTCCTGTTAGAGAACTGCCAAATGCTTTGCAGGGGTTGGCATCTGACCTGTCCTCTCAGAGGTGAAGCAGAACCCTTGGGCATGTCCCAGTAGGAGCATCTGGACACTTATTCATTATCTCCAGCAATGCTGGGGGACTTAGTGGTCGAATTCTGCTGCAAACAGACTGGGTATCACCCATGCAAATTTGCCACAGGTACAAACTTGGATCACTTCCACCACTCCACTCTGGTCCTCAGAGCTGGTGGGAGGCTTCTGGTCACAGATTCCTGATCTTTGAGATAACTGCAGCAGGAAACACCTCCAGTGTTTTCCAGGCACATTTTATTAAGCAACTGTAACAGCAGATTGCCAGAAAGATTATCAAGTGTCAGCTAGAATGACCAAAAAAGGTCTCAGAGTTGGCCCCAAGTCAAGGACTCTGAAAGCTCTGCTAGGTCTTAGGATAATTGTCTGCAAGGCCGAGGTTTGCAAGGTTGGGCTTAAAGTTCTGCTTCAAATGAGGAATTGGTTAAAGACTGATGAGATTTGGCAACTATCAGGCAGTATTTTTAGTAATGTCACCCATAAATCAGCCTTTGAAAATACAACAGGAGAACTTCATTATTTGATAATTTATAGTGCTGCATGCAGGATACTCCACCTTGGGAACAGTTACTTTGGCATACACCAATCTTTCTGGATAATCTGCATTACATCAGTGTCTCAGGAATGTAAGACTGTGATTGAAGCAAATCCTAAATACAAATTTCATGGTATAACTCGTATTAGGAGAGACACAAGAACAAAGAGGTGGCTTTGTCATCAAGGAGATTAATATGTGAACAGTGGCTACTGTATCTTCATTTAAATGCTGGAGAGATTTGTAGGAGGAAAGCAGCCCACACAGAAAAATCCATTGTTAGCCATTGTTATTATTCCCAGAAAGAACAGAAAGTTTAGTGTGAACTTCAGAATGCCACTGATCTACTGCAAAACTCTTCTGGTTCACACTGCAGTGGAAGACAGACTCTGAGGTGAAGGAAAAATTATCCCATGGCTGAAAGTACCAATCCTTGTACACACCAAAATCAGATGTAAGAAAGTCAACAGTGCCCAGCCCTTTATCAAACCTCCCAAAAGTGCTTTGAATAAATATCTCAGGGTAGAAGGCAAGGAGATCAGGCTGTCCTCCCTACCTGCCAGCCAAGACCCAGCACAGCTTCCATGGCATTTCAGGGATTAGCTAAGTATCTCAGATTCCACCTCCTTCCCACCTCGCAGCTTTGGCTGAGTGCTATTTGTTGCAATGGTGTGCAAACTGTCTATTTTCTAAACAGCTGTGATGATTCTCCTTTGCTTTTAGCTTGAGAATAAATCCTACATCAGTACCTGTCCACTTCCAGCCATGGGATAAGCTCATTTGTAAGAAAATCATTTCTCCGAAGAGCCGTGGATAAATTTCAAAGCCTCCTACCATTGCTGCAAAGTTGTTTATTAGAATTTCTAACTTGCATGTTCAGATGAAACCCTTATAAGGGATCTCTGAGTTAAAGATTAGGTGGAGTTCTATTTTCTTGTAATTTACATGTGCACCCTATTGATAAAAAAAGACATTTTTGTGTTGGCTAAAGATACTCCCAGACAGCACAACAGCACTACTGTTCGAACAAGCATATGCAATAAACCCCTTTATTGCACTTTTCTACCTACTTTTCCACCATCTTAAAAAAAAATTCCTAGCAAAGATGTACTTTTCCTTTCCCAAAATGATAGTTACAACAACTAGCATGTCTCACCTTATTAGATTCCGCCACTAAAAAAAAAAAATTCAAACATCCGTGGCCATTCTTTTGAATTATAACCATAAATTCTTCTGAATTACAATAATAAATGAAAACCTTGATGTAGCTGAGAAAAATCGAGAGAGACAGACTCAGGTCTCTGAGCATTACAGGCATAGTCTTGGAGAAGCTGTCAGTGATAAATCAGCTCCCCAATAGACAGGAGTCAAAAAGCTGTCCTTTATTTCTGGGTCCCCTGTACAGTGGCAGAGCGACAGAGGTGGAGTTCAGAACAACTCTGTGTTTGGTTTTGAAAAATTATTTTGTAGAAATAGGTACAGGGCATGCTGCCAGTTGAAAGGAAACCTCAGTCTAAACAGTGCATTCAGCTGGCCTGCTGAAGAGAGCCAGCTGCACACAAGTGTATGTGACGTTTAGCATCATAAATAAAGGCTTTTGACCTCCTCTCCAGCAGAAAAATTAAGTCCATTTCCAGTTGGATCACCCTGGATCACAGGTGGTAAAAGCTGAACTGCTTTTTTTACAGGAGGGCCTCCTGCAAGGCATTTTGAATGTTCTTTCCTACCAGGCTGGCAGATCCTCTGTGACATTAAAGCTGGGGAAAAAAAGACAAAGACCTGGTTCTTTTTGCTTGGTGCATGAAAATTCGGCTTCCTTTCACACAGATAGGTGCCCTAAAAGGAAAGGATCTGTACTTTGTATCTCTAACAAGGCAAGTGAAACAGTAAAAGGACTTGAAGTTTATCCATGGCTTTTGATACCAAACTTCCCCATCTAATCCGACAAAAGGAAGATAAAGAACCAACACCAAAGGATTTCACCAACACCCACTGACACTGCAAACAGCATTCAAGTATCTTACACGAGAAACACTTGGGAACAGCCTTTGCCTTTGCCATCACACATGTGGAAACCTTCTTACAATGACTATTGGTTACTAAGGAACAGAAAGGAGTTGGAGGGGTTTAGTTCAATTCACATGACTCCACAACATCATTTGCAATCACAGCACACAGAGAGGTCCCTTGGGCAGAACCAAGGCCCAAGGCTGCAGCTGTGATTCCCCAAACAGATACCACTTCAAAACAATCAATGTCTTGATGTTTGAAGGCTATTCTCTTTTGAAATAATAAATCAGCACACTGCACTCAGGGTCTTGGCCTTGACTTGGAATGCAGCCAGGTCGTGGGGATTTGCCACCGAGCTGTGCAATCATTTACACCTAAACCTTGAACTTGTTATCAGAATACTGTGGATCTTTCTTTGACTCAGCTTCCATCAAATTTTTGCACATTTTTGCTAAGATGTCATTTTTTTTTAAAATGCTATTTTTTTTCCTTGGGTAATGCCATGTTCAGTTGTGATATCCCAGACTTGGAGCTTTGCTTACTGCATAAAATTCAGTGGGCTCACCTGAGGACCCGATTCTTCAAAACAGCAGAAATGGATGGGAGCACACATAAAATGCAATTAACTTTCTGAATTAAATTAAAAATAAACCAAAACATCTAATAAATGGTTATGAGGTTATATTGGCAAAAACAATTATCTTCTAGATTATGTGAGATGACTAAAGGTGGAAACATTGCACTGACAAACACTGCACTGACAAAGCAACACTTCTGTGTCTGTGCATCTGAGGTGATCAGCAGAGAATCCAAATGCTTGAACACTATCCACAAGTCATCAGGAATTCTTTCTGATTAAGTTTCAGGGCACTGGAGGTGAAAATCTCCTGCAGAATCCTGGCAGCCAATTAAGGCTGAAGATGCTCTGCTCCTACAGCCTTGTAAAGTCACCACCTCAAGCAGTCTGTGTAGCTGGAAACAGGTGCAACCTCCTGGCAGTGACCCAAAAATTTTGTATTCATCTGCACAAGATGTTTTGTAGACTCAGTGGAAAAGATAAAAGCTAGCTACTCTTCAGCAGCATGTAAGAAGTCCATAAAAGCTGTATAACTTGCTACAGAAAGGGAGAATAGCTGGATTGTTTTCAATGGAAATGAGGGACTTTTCCTACCACTTGTTTCAAACGCAAAAGATGCGATGTAAGTGGATGGAAAATAATTGGGATGAAAGAGTCAAAGGCACTAATGGAGGAAACCATTCAACAGGTTGGCCAAGCACAAAAATGTGCTCCTGAGAGATGTGGTGCAGTTGCATGGGAAATCTCACCTGCATCTCACAGGTGGCCCCACAGGTGAGGAGGAGGAGGGTGAAGAGGATGAGGTCAATAAACAATAGAAGAGCCTCAGACTTCAGAGCTGAGACCTGGACTAAAGGAACCTGCTAAGCACTGGTGCAGCTTCAGCCATTAAAACTGAATTCAAGTGTGTGCTTAAATGGGATTTTCATGTGCTTTGTGGAACTCAGTCCTGGAGTCCATGTTGAATGTATTTTTCCATACAGAAATATCAGTTCTGTCTTTGCTGAATGGGAAATAATTTTTTTTCTGGACAATTGTTTCTTCCTGGAGCAGCTTCCAAATTCTGGACATGGCTTTCCGTCCGTTTACCTATTTAGGATGTGTGATAACAGGGTTCTCAAGCTGAACATACATTAATGTTTAACAAGAAAGGGAAAAGTCTTAATTCCAAGCTCCTATATCCTATACTGGATATTTCTGCTGACAGCGAATCAGTAAAAATAGGAGTGCACTCCTCTTTCCTTTAGCTGAGATGTTCTCACTATAACATGAATCATCTACAACAAGCAACATGCATCATTCTGAGACCTCAAAGATGGTGCTGAAATCCAACTTCCCTCCCACTGGGAAAGAATCTGTGATTTTGTCTCCTATTCAAAATCATCAGCACCAGTAGCACTCAAAATGAGAAACACAGCTTCACTCTGAATTTCAGGCAGAGGCAGTGGCAACTGAGTAAAGCACATGGGCTATCACACCTGAAGTGAGCTGGGGTTTGTTTTGTGTTTCTCAGGTGCTTCCTAGAGCTCTTCTTGCTTGGTGACTCCAGTGCAAAACAAGAAGAGCTGGTACTGGTACCCCAACTCTCTTCCAGCAGGTAGGAGAACCCCACTGAGTGTTACTCACCCATGCCCTTGGTGTGGTTGAAGTCTCCTTTCACCACTTTGCAGGTTTTCCCATCGCCACTGCAGATCCCACAGCGATCCTCTTTGGCAGCTGAGCCAATGATCCCATCACAGCCAATTTTCTAATGACAACAACCAGAGACCCCCATGACTTTGTTTGCAAGATTACAGCATCTCTGAACAGTAAGGTTAAGACTGACATCTGACTGAAAACCTGAACGGGAAGAAAACATTGGACTCTTCATTAAACTTTTGAAACACCTGAAAAAAGACCTCATTAATCAGATGGATCAAGATACCTGAAATGAAAAGGTGATTCAGTGGAAGCAGCTCTGTTTCATACCTGGACAATTTCTACCACGAAATTGCCTATGCAATTATGAAATTTTCCACATGCTTGCACTGTATTAAGAATCAACATTCAATTGAAAAAGAAATAATAAATCTAACAGTTTCACCTAAACCTTCATTATAAATGGTGTTTGCATCATTTTCTATACATATCTAATTTTTTTCCAATAAAAACCTACGGTTCTGCTTCTACACATGGGAAGAGTCACAGTCTTCCCCCTGCAGCTATTGGGATTATCACCATAATCTTACTTATGCACAAAGCATTCACAGATTAGGATGATGAACATTCCACATTTGTAGATCTTGAGGCTGGAAATACTGTCATTAATCTATACAAATTGTATTCTGTCCATGTAAGACCCTCAAAATGGTCAGCAATTCACTCTTAAAACATACATTTCTAATGAAATAAGCATTGTCATTATGCAACTTATTAGCAGAGAATGCACTATTAAAAATGAGTTTAAGATTTATTCTGCATAGATAAACAACTTCTTGGCAAATGAGCAGCAGGACTGTCACTAGTAAGACTTATTTGAGTAAGACTGTTGGAGCCCTCTCTTCTCTGCCTTCCTATGATGAAGCCAGAGGAAAGTTGGAGAGATATCTTAGGGAATGATCAAAACAACAAACATTTTGAAAAACAGGGTAGCCAGAGAAATATTAAGAGAACTCAGGCTGTTTACCTGAGCCTGTCTGCATGTAAGCAATGCAATTTGAATCAGAACTCCAACATTCCCTTTGTTTCAGAAGACCCTGGCCACTGCCTGAGTCCAGATGTATTTCAGGGATCAAAGACTGCCAGCGTTCCACGGTGTGCTGATGCAGAGCTTGTCTGGGTAAATCATTAGGGACAGACATGCTGAGAGAGGATGATCATCCTAAACACACACTAGGGAAATGCTGCTCATTAACTGGCACAGCACCTACACTGGTGCACAGGAACAGCAGGAAAAAACCTGTATAAATGTATAAATGGGAGTTAAAAGAAGTAGGAAGGATTGTGGAGTTTTTGCCAGTTGCAATTCTCAAGCCTAAATTTCACACCCATGTCCAACAAATAATTTTGGGATCACTGAATGTGATTCTGCCCCCAGAACAGAAGGATGTCCCAGCAGTTCTCCTTCCAGGAAAATCAGGATGATTTATTAATGGGGTTGCTGAAAGGCAGCTGGAAATAAACGCCTGCCTGCCACCCTGCTGAGATACTGGA
This sequence comes from Anthoscopus minutus, assembly GCA_013399455.1. NCBI lineage: Eukaryota > Metazoa > Chordata > Aves > Passeriformes > Paridae > Anthoscopus > Anthoscopus minutus. The sequence goes on along the minus strand of VWYI01027317.1, from coordinate 41,603 downwards.
AAGGCTGTGTTTAATTTAAGGCTCTGGTGCTATCTTTTATTGTGCTGCATTGTTATTAGCACTATGTGAGCACACAGATGAATAAAGGGAACATAATGAGTGTTGAACCACACTTATTCCCAGAGCTACATGAGGAGTCTCTAGGACTCTAATGGAGGCAGGGAAAGAACTGGGAGTTGGCAATCACATGCTTTGTATTTACACTGGAGTTTCCCAGATAATGGAAACCAGTGTAAGCCAGCAGAGCTTGGGAAGGCTGAGTCCCCCCTCATCTGACACTGGAGTTCAAGACAAGCCAGTTCTTCACACCTTTACTTGGTCACTGACACCCTTTGACCAGAGAGGCCCTCTCTGAAGAACATGGAAAGAACTTACTGAATCCACAAATGTAACTCCCAATAGCTTTGCCGGTTTTTACCTGTCATCTTCACCCTGTTCCCTGTGAGTGAAGGAACTGGGAATGGCCCTTGCACCCTCCTCTTCAATGGCACCATTGCTCCCATCCACAAGGCAGACTTTTCCCTCAATCCTGGCCTTGAGAGTTAAAAAGCCCCTACCACGTCTGGGCCAGGAAATGGCTTCTTACAAAGGAATATCTCTAAGAGAATAAAACACGTTTTTTTTTCCTGGAATCGAGAGGAAAATTGGTGCATTCTTGCTACTTTATGGGGGAAAAATACCTTGGAAGCACTTTAGTGTTGTCTACATAAACATTAGAACCTGTTTCCCTCTCCCCAAGCCTTCCAATCATTTCCAAACTAAAGTGCATTTAAAAACAGTACATTTAATAACAGTACATAATGAAACAGCTTTGGGTAAGATTTGACAGTAGATTCCAAAAGCTGCAAAGTAATTTAAAAACACATTATAGTGACCACCTTGGTCACTCTAACCCCTCTGAGAACTCCCCATGTGGAAAATATTCTTTAAACCACCACCACAGCCTCTCTTAGAACATGTGGATCAGTGGATCAAAGTGGAAGGTCTGGAAGGGCAGAACACAGTGGCTATCACCTTTGTGGGTTCAAAGTACCTGCCAGCAGTCCCTGGGCTGTTAACTGAGAGATTTCTCCAAGGTGTAAGAGCCCCTGAGATTCCAGCACTGGCTGGAAAAACCATAGTGTGCATCAGCAGCTTCCTACTGAAAATGTGCTCTGTGTACTACACTGCCCATTCTTTAACTACAGAGCTGTCCCCAGCCTGCAGAAAGTTTTCCAAAACATGAAGGCTTTATTAACCATATGCAAACGGAAAATCCCAAGTTTCACTGCTCAGAAGTCAAGTTTTCACAGTGCAGAAAGAATCTCTTAAAACCTAAATAGTTCAAGGGAGTTGTTTGATCTTTGCCATCTCTCACTTGCTTTGTGTTGCTTCCTGTCCAGTCCAACCAATCAAGGTAAGGGGATTTAGTGAATTAAGAAGCAGAAAGGGGAAACTTCACATTCTTAAGAAAGAAAAACCTTGTAAATAACACTAACATCCTGTGTGTTTTCTGACCCGAGTTATCCTGCAGATGAGCAGACTGAGTCCATGGACCAGCCCATCCAGCAACTGCTTGGATACTTTCAGTTCTGTCAGTCTTAAATGGACTGGTGAGAAGGGAATCAGCTTTAAAACATGGGAATGCTGGCAAGAAACATGAAAATAAGTCTTTTAGGGTTTCAAGTCCTCAGCATGGATAGTCAGAAATGTGTCCACAAGTTTCTTAAGGCTTTTCACCCAGGCAGTCTCCTAGTCTGACACCAGTTTTGGAACTAGCCACTGACACCAGTTTTGGAACTAGCCACTGACCTTTAAATTGGCAGGTAACTGCACATTTGCTGAGCCAAAGGCCTGAAATTAATTCTCTTTAAGCTGATATCTCCATCTACCCTTCCTTCTCTCCCTCCCCCTTCTTCTCATTTTTATAATTAAACATCTGAAAGTACTGCTTGTTGGGTGGTATTTCCAGCTTCAGTCATAGCTGGCTCCAGCATAGGAAAACTCTTCTCTTTTGAATACATATCACTTGGATTCCTCTGTGTGAACTATTCTCTGTATTGCTTGGATATTTTTAATGATATTTGTATTTGTATTTTCAATGGCTGTGAAAGAGCTCAATTGATACAGCTTGTGAAGATATGTTTTGCTACACAAATACAATTATTTTTGTTATATACACCCACTCTGTGCAAAAAATGACATTGTAGGCTCACAAAACTGTAATGCTTCCCATATGCTGAACTAACTGGATGTCTCAATGGATCAAATATAAATATTGATGCAACATGTGCCACTTTACAACTTAATCATGTACAGAGCAGGCTGGTTATGAGAGATTCCTCTACACTGCCAGTTCCTTTTGTTCATAATATCCAATGTCCAATGATACCTCCAGGGATGGACCACATGAAACAGGAATTTACAGATGTGAGCAAGTGACATGCAGATCTATGGGGAAGAGAACTCTTATTTCATTGTTTTAAACATGTCTGCCCCTGTGGAGGATTGTGGGTGGCTGTCAGGGCTGGGTGAGGTGAGCCTGGGTCCCTAATCAAGCAGTTCATCTCCGAGTTACTCCAATTTCTGTTCCACAACAAATTTTGTGCTAAGGATTGGAGTCCACAGAGGAGTTAGTTCAGCAAATACCCTCCTGTCATTTCCCAGGCCTTCAGATTTTGTCTGAATCAGAGCAGCTCTGCTGGATCAGAAGTTAGACATCTCCTGTTTTAAGTCAGCATTATCTCATCTGCATTAGATCTGCAATGTCACCTGCCATTGACTTTGTGCTTAGATCCCTCAGCAGCTCACGGGGGTGTTAGACACAATAATTCTTGATTTTTCACGTATAGATATTGAAGGTTATGTGTCACAACCTCTGTGTTAATGAGAGAACATGCAAATAAAACAAAGCTCTTTCCCATCCCAGGACTTCCTTTGCTTCTGTTCTATTATATGCTTTCCATGGGATAACATGGAAGAAAAACTGGGAGAAATAGCATGGGGTATTTTTTTCCTACCCCACTGCAAAGTATACCACATAGTAGGATATCAACAAAGACCTGGTTTTGTCACTATGCCTTACTCACCAAAATCCCTGATATTCTTTTTGACCTCAGATTACATTGCTACAGATCCAGACATGGAAAAAAACCAAAAAGGCAATTATACAACAGGTTTCTGTAGTTCAGACAACCCTTGTGGATTTTGTGCATATGCACTAAATAATTTATCAAAGTTCAGTGCTAAGCCAAGTTGTTGTATGGAGACAAGCTACCCAGTCTGGAACATCTTGTACCACAGTTTGTAATGCAGGAATATGAATAATACATGGAAAATACTCAAGCAAGGAGACAAAGCCAGAACTGCAGGCATCAATCAAATGCAAAAAGTGGGTACTAAGTATGTAAAAAACTGTTTGCCAGCAGCAGGCCCAGTAGACAACTTCAATTTCTCCTCTGCCACCTGTGGCACTCTCCTGACATTCTGCCTGTCCAGTTTGCAGAAGCTGTTTTTGAAAATCTGTCCATTTTCCAATTTGTGCTCTGCTTTCATAGAATGTGGCAATCACTTTCAGAAGAAAGTAGTTCTGTAACAATTTTGTTGTGCCAGGACAGCCTAATATGTGGCTTATTACCATTAAACATACTGTGGATTCACCAGCCAGTTGAAAGAAGGTGTGATATGACAAAACACTCATGAGAAAACCACAGGCACAGCCAAAACATCTTCACCTCTTAAATTGTTCAATCACAGCAAAGACTGCCCTTGATCTCTAGCCCAGTTCTGCTATACAGGAGGTCTTTCTTTTCACAGGGACCTTAGATTACATCCTGAAGCACAATCTGTAGTCCCCACTGGAAAGTTCTCATGCTGTCATGAGGCTCAGACTAATCCTTTGAGAAAAACCAGCACAAGGTCATGTGCATCATAGCAGTCAGCTGAGCAGCTTGTCTTCTCCTCAGCCCTCTGCTCTGTGACATCTGACTTTTTTTTTAGCTCCACTTCTGCCAGCAGTTTTGAATTAACCCCAGCAGCACAGAGCAAAGCACTGTAAGGGGTTAGAAAATGCCCAGCTCTCCTGAGTGTTCTCTCACCAAATACACACCTCACAGGCCCAGGGAAGAACAAAACTCCCAGGGAATCCTCTCCCTGAAAACCATTTGTCACATGAAGAGAAATAGGAGAAGATGTACCCAGTGTGGGGTGCAGGTTGCAGTGCCCTCCCCACCTTTCCCATGGCTGCAGTGTCCATGGTAGGGAAAGCAAACTGCTGCAAAGCCTAAATGAGCACTCTCCTCCTCCTCCAACACATCAGGCTACTCTTGATCTCCAACCTGCTACAGATTTTCTGTCTCTGAAAAATCTCTGAAGAAAGTAAATTCTCCTTGCCACAAGACCATGTGCATTTTGAGGAGAAAAGGTCAAAGACCTACATAGGCTTTGAACAGGGGATCCAGTTTACTCAGAGGATGGTAAAAAATGATGCATTTGAAATGTTCAGCTTCAAAAACAACTCAAACATGGAAAAAATTGAATTAAGACCTTATGATTCATTTCAAAAACAAGGAGAAAGGCTAGAAAAAGTCTAGGTGATTTAGGAACCCCTATGCTAAATTTAGGGCTGACTTTGCTCTTTGGTGCTTCTATGCATGATCAAAGTAATAACCCAAGTTTACTCACTCCAGCTGCCTTTGGGTGCAAGGGATTAATACAGGGATGCTGCTGCTTTTGATGATTTTGCTTCAGGGATAGTGAGGCTGACACCACAGGCTTCACTGACACCTTTTAGATTGGAGCTCAGCTTTAAAGCCAAACTGTAGTAACTTCACAAAGTACAACTGAAGGAAAATTCCCTTAGTGCCCAAATGTAACTGAGGCATTTTGAGGCTTCAGAGAATCTTTTGCTGCTTTTCTTCTCAAAACCCTCCTCTCCGTGCAACAGTTTTTTCTCTGTCATGTTCATGTACATTCATTCATCATTCATGAGCTGCATTTAGGAGCATCTAATGAAGGGAGAAGATATATTACATTTCCTGGGCTAGATGTTCACAAGCAATGGTTACTGCTAATTTGTCTGTTGCACTGACAGTGTGTCATTCCTGCCTTTGAGAGCCTCTAACTAGAAAGATTACATAAGAAAATAAATAACAGTAATACCACCCTCTGATTTCAGCACTTATTCTCTTCTCCAGGCCCCCTGCAATGCTTATTGCCTGGCTTTGTCTACGCTGGGTAAAGAAACAAGAAGAGGAGTAATTAAACGAATATGGCAATTAAATTGGTTTAACAGGCAGCTAGTTAGACAAATATCTGTGGCAAATGGGGTACACAGGCACATATGGCAATTCTCAGCACTGCATATATGGCAGAGGAATATTATAAATGAGTTCACAGGGCTTTCAAATCTGCTCGGCTTGAACTGATCAGTTCACGTTTTTTCTCAGCCAGATGCAAATGGACTGAATGTTCTGCAGCTGTCATCACCTCTCTGCACAGTTGAAGGCAGTTGCCCCCAACTCAGAGTGCAATTTGCTTTTCGTGATGTACCTCCAGTGCTCTGTGCTCATAAAGGAATTCATTTGGAGGGAGCTGGCTACTGATCCTCCCTGGATGAAAGAAATGTTCCTTGCCATCATGTCTGATTTACCATTTGTGGCAGTTCTGAAGGTTTGGAGCAATAAAACTGGCCAGCCCAGAGTAATGGTCAATGGTACACAGCTGGAGGTGCACAGCTGGCCTGACTATAAAAGGTTATTAATGGGAATTTTTTTTTTGCTTTTTTCAGATATAACCAAAACCAGGGAAAAATTAAGTAATTTGGGATGCACCATGAACCTGGCTCTGTGTGCAAAGCACTTTGTATTATAAAGACTCAAACTTGTACTGGCTCCCCAGACTGTTGCTACTCATAGGAATAAATTAGAAAGAGTGAATTAAAAATGCCTCTTTAGCATAATTTGTCAAGAAACAGCAAGAAGTGTCTCCTGCAGCAGTGCAAAATTCAGTCCAAAGACTTTTCACTTCGCTTTTTGCATTGCTATTAATAAAGCTGCTTTATGCCCCCAAAGCCTCTCTCACACTCAGGTGAGTATTGTGTTCATTTATCTCCCTGCCTGAAAGGCTCAAAGCAATAAAAACTAGCATTTATTAACCACTCCCAGAAATCAGAAATAATGCCAAATTTGGTGTTCCCTGTGCCCCCAGAGCAAACCAGCAAGGTTACTGGAAATAAAGGCTAATGCTAAGAAGTTGTTGTGGCGGATACAGCGGGCTGGTCAATACCAGGAAGAGCAACTCCTACCACAGGATACAAATCTAAATGAGGAGAAATGTAAAGGGAAGAACTGCCAGGAAGAATCCAGCCCTGGCAACGCTGCTGTAGCTAGGTGAACTGTCTTTCCTACCACTGTGGTGTGTGCAGCACACTTTGAACACATATTCCATGACCAGGAGAGAGGAAACTCAGTGAAGGGTCTGCCCTGTCAAACTGTCTGTGACAAATGACCTGAACAGCAGCTGGTATTGAAAAGCTCCCTCAATATTTCTAAGAAGGAATCAGGTGGATTTGAAAAGCATCGTGATTCTGGCAAGATAATGCTTGCAACAGGCTAGTGACAATTTGTAAGCTGACTTGCAGCTTCAGTGCTTTTATCAGTGATTCCTCTAAAGCCAAAAAAGAGCAGTTAATCAGGCCAGACTTCCCCTCCAATCTGCTCCCCTCACAGAAGTCCCTTCCCACCCAAGCCATGCACACAAGCAAATGTGATTTTTGAGCATTCCCAGCTGTTCAGGAATAGTATCATACCTTGGACATTCTGCACAATTCTCAGGCCAATACACAGAGCTATGGAGCACTTGTAGTGAGCCTTGTACAACAGGGTTGTCCCCACCCTTCAGGGACAGCCACCCACACAGTGCTGCCCCAGACTAAACCCAACACTAGAAATAGAACAAGAGAAAGTTACTCCACCTGGCACTTGCCATGTACACAGAGGTCTGTCTCGTAAGGTCCACAGGGAGTTCCATCCAGGACTCTGTCTGCCACCAGCACGGGAGAATCCTTGCCCAGTGGGGAGCAGAAGAGCTCACACGGCTTATCTGGGAAAGAAAAACAACAACTGCCCTTGGGAACAGCACAAACAAGTGTTTGAGACAATTGTGGTGCATTCTTTACATGAATGGATTTGGGTAGCTCATCTTTGAAGGAACATGAGGCTTTCATTTTAAGCCTGTCATCTCTCCACTTTAAAATATCACTATTTTAAGGGTTACATTGATGAGACTGGGCTTTAACAGCACAGAAAACCAATTAGTCAATACACTAACGTATGTTTGTAAAGGGAATATGTTACAGGGACCATTCATCAGTCTGATAAAAAGGATCAAGTAATTGTGTCTCACAAAATTCAGGTTACAGCCAGTGATTGAGAAGAACAAGTTCTCCAGACCATTTAATTTCCCACCAAGATCTAGCTGAACAGCAGATGAACAGCAAGATCCACCAGAGAAAGCATTAAAGGAATGTAGGTGAGATAGGCAATCATGCTGAGATGCCCCCAAGGTGATGTAAATTAAAAATTTACATCCATCTTTTTTTTCAGTTCTAAACTAACTGGAACTTTTTAATGCTTAAATTCACAGCTCTCTGACTTCCAGTCCAAAATTCCCAGCTTCAGACTGGGAATCAAGTTAACACAGTTCTCTCCCAGCATTTCAAAAAGATGAGTAAAGCATTGCCAACTCTATGTTCCATTAAAAAGGCTAAAGGAACAGCAGGGCAGCACCAAGAACAATTAATTGTAATTAGTCTTTCAGCTGTAGCTAAAGGGGGCCTATTGCAGCCTTCTCATCAACAATGGGAGCCCTGCAGATGAGAAACTGCAGTGAAAGAACAGCAAGGCATTACAGAGGGAGATGAAAAACTCACCATCCACAATGACAGCTGTCAGGAGGCTTTTCTTCTTGTTGGTGTACCTGTCATGGGCCTGGCACTGCTGGTCCCTGAAGCTGGGCACCCCTTTGGGGCAGGGCAGGTTCTCACACACCGTGTGCTCCACGCTGGCCCCCCGGCAGTTCTTCCCACCCGGCCCCGGGCTGCAGTGGGGAGCAAAACCAGGGTCAGCACCAAACACCCAGAATGTTCCACCTTCCCCCTCCCACCCCTGCTTTGCCCCCTGCCTCAAACACTCGTGAGGATAGGGACACAGCAAACATCTCTTCAACATGTGTCCTCCTTGCAATTAAAATACCACAGAAGCAGCACCTGCACTGTAAGTAGGGTATCTAGAAACAAACCTGTGCTGCAGAAAACCTCCATCCATGAAATCCACGCCATTCCACACATTTGTTTTTTAAACATACAGGAAAGGCCACTAATGCAGCATCAAAATTAAGCACCTGCAAAACCTATCTGTTTTTACTTATAAATCCCCAGAGAAGAAAAACTCAAACTCCCAGCAATAGTCTCTATTTTCTTTGTAAAATAAAACAGAATACAAACAAAAAACCACAAGTAAGCATGGAATCTGGAATTCCAGGTCCCAAGCCTTGGACTTACAATCTCAAGCACTGCCTGGGATTTCCAATAAACAGTGCAATCCAAGCCCACCCTGGCCCATGTCTGAAACAGTGCCTATGTGAGATCTGGTAGGAAACTCCACAGCCACCTTTCACTGCATTTAGGCCAAGAGAATCCACCCACTAACGGAACTGAAGAAATCAAAGCCCATTTATGCTGCTGTGACCCTTTTACATGACAAGAGGGGACTGGAGAAGTGATGCTCTCTTTAAGCCAGTGGTTTTCTCCTCAGTATAACTGTACAATAACAGCCCAAAGCCTAGACAGGAACACAAGGCAGTACAACTCAAATCTGCATATGTAAACTGGCTTATGGCACACTCCTTACAACCATGGGGAGGCAATGCATGTAAATGCTCAAAGAAATTACAGAGAGGAAAAACCAAATCAAACAGTGAAGCAACTGGTTTAAAAATACTGATAGTCCCACATGCACAAGAGTCAGCTGGAAGGAGCTGAGATTCCTGTGAAAAAAAAAAAATCCCAAAACCAAATATATATAAAATAAAAGATAAATCCCTTAGCCAGTATTTTTGGACAGTGAATAAACCAGCTGCAGAAGTGGACTGAGGCCAAGAATTTGAAGCAAAAGAAGATCACGTGTGTATTTCCAGCCAAGAATGTATACAAGCAAGAGAATTTTAAAATCAGTGTGCAGTGTTGGAAGGAGCATTTCCTGTAATTTAAGGAACAATGATGAATGGATTTAGGTTTGGTCAGTACTGTAGCTGACAGCAAAGAAACTAGCTAGTCCCCTTTTCAGGAAAATTAGCTGGTAAAAATCAAACCTGGATATTATAGACATGCAACTACAGCTCAGATAAGGAGAGGAATAAACAAAAATATCCTTTTCACATGATTACAGATTAACAGCAGCAATTGTGAGCCTATCCATCACCTAGGCATGTCTTCTAAGTGGTTGTGTTTCTAAGCAGAATTTCAGCCCCAATGTAAAAAACTTTTTTTGTGTAGAAGAAAACGAAATCTGAATAAAGTCAAGAGATATCCCTCCCACTTGGAGCACTGCTCCCAAACACAAGTGGAGTGGCCAGTTAAATGGCACCATTGTAACCTCTTCAGGACTCCAGATGGGCCTCAACTGACCTGAGGGATGAAAGTCAATACCCACATTTCATCTTGAATCAGAAAAAATCCAAGCCCATGCAGAGAGCATCAGCTTATTTGTTGTCACTGTGCAGGGCCTAAACAGCACCCAGGGCTCTCTGCATGTATGGAAACCTTCCTGTTCTTATGCAGCACATCCTGACCTACAGAGCATCTCAAGGGGCTTTGCCAACACAGCTCTGGGACACTCTGACCACTGTCAACCACTGCACTGCTCCCCAAGCCCAGAGCAAGCACTCCCTGCAAAACTGATCTCTAAGGCACATTGGCTCACTTTGGTTTGTAGACCCAAGTCAGTCCCTCCTCATTCACTGTAGTGCTGGAGTGGAAACACAGCATCGCTTTTTCTGCCAAACTACATGTATCTAATTCAGCTGTATCTACCTTTAAATCACTGCAATGGGCAACTTGCAAAGGTGACCCTTCAAGCCACTTCCTCAGAAACTACTTCAAGTTACTCCATGATTCTGACCTGGCCATTGCAGCTTGTGAATGAGAAATTTCTCAGGGCTTCTGCACAGCTCTGCTGCCCATTTCTCCACAGTACTCATGCAGCAAAGGCTGCCCAAGAGGGAAGAGGCTGCCAGCATGGCAAAAGGAGCCAGGAAGGTGTGAGGACTTACGGGGGGTTGTCACATTTCCGCTGCCTGAAGCGCACCCCTGTTCCGCACGTCCGGCTGCACATGCTCCACTGGCTCCACACGCTCCAGTCCCCATCCACGTGCTCAGGGATGGGGGTTTTACTGACACACTCCCCAGCTCGGCACCACTGCAAGGCAATCAGGTTAGCACAGCCTGGGAAGAAGCCCTGACCCTGCACAGGTGGACTTTAAAAGGATGTTAGAGGGATTGCAACACGCCCGCGTTTAAGTTTGTAGGGATTTGAGGCTTTGGTGAAATGGCAGTAGGAGAAGGAGGAAGGAAGGAGGTGAAACGTAGAAATTTAAGTGTCACTCTCAACAAGCCCTGAAGGGAGTTGTCATTAAAAAAACAATCACAGGACTGAGCCCCTTACTTTATAAAGCAGATAATTATCTAAGTACTAAGACTTAAACCCCCACGATTCACAGAAACAGAGTCCAAGAAATTATACCCCAAAGCAATGCCTTCATCAGCACTGTTCCCAGTATGCACAAAATGATTGAAATATTTTGGATCTAACTTGGCTAAAGCCCCAAACCCCTCTGATTCTAATAGGTTGTGCTGGCTCTTGACCAAGCAGCAAAATTGGCCTGTCCAGGATGTGACACAGTGAACACTGCTAAGAAATCTTAGGAAAGAGTCACCAGAACTCCTCCAGTTAGAAAAACACGAGCCTAAAAAACTCTGTTTTTCCATTTCCTTGTCAAGGTTTCCAGGACCCAGTTTTTCTTGTCATTGTTTATCTTTATTTGCAAGCAAAGAAAATATTCCAATCCTTGGTTCCAGCAACCAGCTTTTTCATTTTACCCTTTCTTATCTCCCTAACTATGCCATAGACAAAAAAAAATTAGAGCTCAAAACCAGTAAGTAGGGGGCTCAGAGTTACCAAACTAGTCAAGTTCCAAAAAATACAGATATAAATAAATACAGCAAATTATACCTCAAGAAGAACTAACATCACTGAATTTGAGCTCAATTACTTTGAGCTGTAGAAATGATAAAGTTTTTAAGTAGCCTCTTTTTCTTTTCCCATTTTCTGCCACTCCCTAAATGTCAGGTTAAATCCTCTGCACACTTTTTACCTCAAATACAGCCCTGAATAAGACCAGCTATGGGTTTGTGACAAATACTGAACATCTTGGAAACATTATTCCCAATGCTGGGAAAGAAAAAGTGACTGCTGCTGAGCACTGTGATTACCTTGTCTGCGCCACATTCGGTGCCATCCAGAGGGGGGTCCAGCTTTGTTTTACAGGATGTGTCTCCTTCCACCAGGCACCAGAGCCCAGCACACATCAAATGCTGTAATCACAAAGCAAGGAGGTGCAGTTATTACTTCTGGAGATGCCAGCCATCATTATGGGATACACTTCAAAGCTCAGGCAGTCTTTCTCACGTGAATCCAGAGGCATCCAGTTGGTTTGGGAGCAATTATTTTTTAGGGGTTGATTGGCATTAAGTGGCAAGGCTGGAAACATGAAAGAGATTGATGGATGCCACTGACAGGAACAAAACCTACCCCAACCAAAAAGTGTGCTATTTAAACAGATTTCTTTTCACAAGAATAAATCTGGTCCATTAAAAAGGAATCCTATGTGGGAGGCCGTGCTGGGTGCTTTGGAACCATGCCAAATGCTTAGCTGTCCAAGATGCTTAATTACTCCTATTTTTTAAAAAAGATACTCAAGTAACTGCAGCTGGTAGTAGCAATAATCAGCCAGCAATGCTCCTGGGGAGAAGGTGGAATGAGAAAGAGGAAAGGATGTCATGGTGTGCCTGCAGCAAAGGAGCTTGCTGATAGGCAGGGTCAAAGACTGGGAATATTCTGGGGATCATTCCCTAGTGCTGCTGCTCTGCTCAGCCAGTGTGTGCTGCAGGGATCTCAGTGCTGACAACTGTAACCTGCCAGATCAAAATATTTTCAGAATTTAAGAAAAAGCACCAGGAAAAGAGACCTTTGCATCAGTAACATTTTCCACAGCATCCACCATGCTTTGCATTCCATGGAAGTGGATGATTTCAATACAACTGCTATATAGCTGAGTACCAAAAGTACAACAAAGAAGAGTTACATTTCTTTCCACTATTGTTCACATTTCAATGTAATGGTAAAAAGATGAGAAACCTGACTCTAGTGCCAGCTGGTCTTGTCAAGATTTATTGCACCTCATTAAATAGTTGAGTCAACATGCTTCAGCCTCATGGTTCTTCCCCAATGTAATGTAAGAGACTGTGGGTGCATGTGTGTTTTGTGTACAGGCATGTTGGTATGTCACTATAAAACAGATCATGTCTCTATAAAATAGATCTTTACAAGAGAGGGTGCAGACGAGATAAATCCCAGTCCCAGTGATGATGTAGAACATACTGAAACAGAATAGTTATCACAGCAGTATCTGCATCCTGCTCCATTTCCACATTTCTTTCTGGAAAGAGGATTTTGCACTGTTTAAACCCAAAGAACATTCACAGAAACTGGAAGCAGACAGCACAATTCAGCATCTGTATTAACCACAATGCAGAAAGTCATTGTCAAACAAACAACAACAGCAAATACTCCAGGGAAACCTAAATCAATGAATTTTCAAGACATTTTCTCTGAACAAATAGGGCATATGGGAAAATATCAGTCTTTAGTAATTTTGACTAAATGACTGTGACTAATTAGTGGTTTACCCACAGCTCTGAAAGCACTTAGGCACCAATTAGCCATGAGGACATCACACACTGTTTTATTGACAGGTATACTGAGGCATAAGGATTGACAAGGCAGAGATTTCAGAGCTTACTGAGAAATTCATTGTTCCACCACATAACTCCCAGATTCTCAACCCCCTGCCTTCTGGGGAGAACTAAAATCAGAAAATACTTCAATTAGCCATCCATAAGCATTACAGGAAGAACACCAATCTAGGCAATAAACCACTGTGAAGACACTACCAGCAAAACCTCCTTCCAAACTGTGGCTCAGGACAATACTGATAGGTAAAATAAAGGGAAACTTTGGGAATGAAAGATGCAGAGAGCAAGCATTTCCACTTTTCCAGTCTTCAGCCCCTCTCTCTCTTGCTCATAACCACAAACCTTCAGAGCAGAATGTGAGGCGAAACACTCCAGCCAGATCTCTTGAATGACCCAGGCAGAAATTTTGCCCCCAGGAGACCCTCTGCTTCTATTTCTGCCAGAGGAACATCCTGTCTGAAGATGTGATGAAATTCACTACATCCCAAAAAAAGTTGTTCTAGACACATATGAGCACCACTGCTAAATATCTGTGCATTATGCAAGACCAGTGTTTGTTCAGCTTCGGGTCCCTGGATCATAAACTGCATGTGAATTAGGGTTCATTTCTGCTCTTTGATGTAAAACTGGGAAGACAAAGTGGGTGGTGGTAGAAACAAAGTCATAAAAATGAAACAGCTTTTTGTACAATTTTGGCTGGCAACCAAAATCCCTCCATAGCCCACAAGAAAGTGGAAGGTGATAAAGCCAGGTCACAAGTCCAAGTATGAGCCATGGCACAGGGAAGCAATGGGCAAGAGTTCACCTCAAATATGTGTGTTTGCACCTGCAAACAGCCCAGAGTAGGGATACAGAGAGTGCAAATATTCACACACAGGTGTGTGTGGTGTGGGTATACACATGCGTGTTTATGCCCACATATACATGTATACACACACAAAACTGTAGGGAGATAAACAAAGGAAATACCTCTCTAAGCAACGCCAACCTGAGATCTCCCATCTCCACGGTATGGATTTTTTTAGCACCCCTGTGTTTGATTCAAAATCCTAAATGCAAAGCATATTTCAGGAAACATTTACAGAAAAATCTGGTAACAGTGCTGAGCTCTGTGTTCTGGTGCCACACCACTACAAAGCCCAGGCCCTCGTTAGCCCAGTCCCCTGCATTTAATGGTGTTCAGATACCCCAGCAAAGATGAAACCATCAGCTTTGCCATTGTGTTCCCAAGATGTTCTGTCATGTTAAGAGCTCTTTACAAAAGAGATCATGTATCCTCCTCAGCTACAACAGGAACCCAAACAAAACTCCCCATTAACAGCAAAGCAGTCACAGTGACTTTTCAATGGTTAAACAGCCAGCTTTGTGGGGAAATATCCAAGTGAGAAATGGCAGGACTTGAAGTTGTATGTGAGTGGCAGCTCAGAGCTTATACTGATACAGAAGCCATCAAAAGAACTGTATTAGTGTTAATTCTGCATTCAGCAATCAGTTTTCAGATGGCAGGTCCCTGCCTGCAAAGCACTCCCTACAGTGTTCAAGAAGTGCCAGTGAGGATTTTCCAATGATAGATATTTTGCACTGGAAAAATATTGATTTGTTGAAACTGTCTGTGGGGAAAGGTCATCTTTGGATCAGCTCCCAGTCTGAAATATTTCCAAGAGCAAAATAAAATTTTAAAAAGCGAGATGGCTGTTGAGAAGCAGTGTTTCAATACAAATGTAAAATTGCTTAAAAAAAAGAGAAGAGAAAAAGAAAAAAAGAAATGCTTTTTCAACTGAACCCTTCATGAATATATGCAGCAAAAAGTAAAATTTAGAAACTGAAATAAAATGAAATTGTTATAAAGGTGCAAAGTTCAGACTCTCAGAAACTCCTGGGAGATAGATGTGCTTGTCTGCACAGCTGTTAGGAACCAGTCCTGGGAGAGGTCATGATCTGGAAACTCCTAAGCTGGGAGAGATATGGCAGGTGAGTGGAGCTTCTGATTACAGGGATCATAATGGCATCTATTTGACAAAGGGGCTTTACTATGCCAGGTGTTTTCTCTCCCTCGAAGATCTCACCCATCTAAACAGACTCCTGGGAGCTTGGGGATAAAGGTATCACTCCATTCTAGGTGGAAAGATTAGGAACAGAAAGGGATTAAATGTCTTGCTAAAAGTCTGCTTGGAGATGTGCTGAACCAGAGCTGCTCAGGGCTCTCTGCTCAGTGTCACAGCCACAGGCTCTGCTGCAGTTCTTGCTCCAGCTAAAGCCAGGCTCTGGCCCTTCCCACCTTTCCCAGCTTTTCACACATTTCCAGGACAGTGTTTCCCTTCCCTGGAACTCCATCCCCACACGGACTCACAGCATGGAGCTCAGGCATGGCTCAGCAAAGGGATCTATTTTAGGTTCCTTAGTTCAGTGCTGCAGCTGGAAATGAGGAGAAGGCAGAGTTAATCCAGCCAGCTCCTTGCCCACAGGCAGCAAGCCTGGAGCTCTTTCTGGGATTGCTGTTGCATCAACCACTGCTGCTAAAAACTGCATGATCCTGCTCCATGACCCCACGTGGGCTCACAAGACTCCCCCAACTCAAACCCTCTAATTATTACCTGCAAGGGGAGCTTCCAAACCTCCAAAGCATAAAGAGAATACAGTGAATAAAGATGTCCTTCCCACTATGGAACAACTCTACCAAAGTTTGCTCGTTCCCTACACATTCACTCCTTCACCTTGTCTGCATCCAAGGAAAGAAACAATAAATTCTTCTGGAGATGAATTTGTTTCTGCTGTCTACTGGAAAGAGGAACTGCTTATTTCTAGCAGCAGAATTAAACCACCATTAAACCAATTTTTCTGTCAAAATGAGGAGACTATAAGTAAGAACTTAGGAATAGTAAATATCCTTTAGGGAGAGGAGCAAGAGACCTCATAACATACAGCCTTGCTTCTAAAATAGGTTGACTTGCAATGAAGTATCAGAACTTTCTTATTTTGCCAAGGTTTTAGCTCAGCATATTGCTAATCAGGAGAGAAAACGTGCTTATGAATGGGATCCTAATTAACACCTATTAGGTACAATAAACACACAATTTACTCTTGCTTTCCTGTTCAAAGCACAACCCAAACGTTCTCAAAGCCTCACAGGATGCCTCTGAGCAGCAATTCTTTACACAAAGTGACAAAAACAATGTCCCCAGTTTCTACCCTATCACTCTCTTTAATTTTGGGTGCATAAACAGCAATCCCAAGGGAGGTGAGCAGCCTTGTTTGGTGGAGCTTCTTGCTGCTGAAAATGAGATGAAAAGTGTGCCAAACTCAAATCCTGTAAAACTGGAAGGCACTTTGGAAAGGAGCCACAGGTTGACCCAGACAAGAGAACTGTAAAACTTGGATCTGTGTCTCAGTGGCCAAACTGCTGACCTGTGTCAAGAGCTGATATTCCAAGATAGTGCCAGACAAGCAGTGGAAGACTCCCAGACTGCAAGGAAGGCACAAGGGAATAGAAACACTTTTTGTTTTTGTTTTTTTTAGCTGTACATTGGGAAGCAAACAATGAAACAGGACAACACTGTCTCTAGTGCTCTCAAGGAAAGCCAGAAATCTTCACAGTCTAAAATATTTCTTTGCAAAGCACCAGTTTTATTTAATTTTTTCATGTATCTGGAATTAAATGAACAGTCAAAAGAAGGAGATTGGAAAGAGAACATTCATAAGACCACAAGCTAATTTTATGGCAAAACATTATGCTGAATACAAATCTTTCCAGTGCCTTTAGGGCACTCATGTCACCAGCTCCAGTGACCCACAGACATAGAAAAATCCAAGAAGAAAAGGACAAGTTTTATGCACTTTTCTACCAACACACAACTCTTACTTGTGTGAGCTCTTCAGCTTTGCTGAGCCCAGGTTTCAGCACCTTAAATGAGAGAGCACAACACGTACATGTCACATCAGCTGGAAGAATCATGGAAGAGTTGTTATATGGTCAAACCTGGAAGCAGAGACATGTGGAACAAAGCACTGGAACAGAGTCTTTGAATTAAATAATTGGAATTTTGTACTGTGACTTATTAACAATGTTTGAAAGAGTTGTTCTTAAGAGTAATGTTCACTCAACAGCTCCCCATGAACTCCTCAGGCCTTAACACCTGATTGTCAGATATGAAAAATATTGATTTTTTTGGAAAACAGGCAGAGTTGTCCTTTAAAAAAAGCAAAATAGGAAAATTAAAAGAATGAAATAATGGATTGTGTTTCTTGGCCATGAGAAAAAAGAAGCAAGGGACAGCAAAATAAATATAGATATGTACACACACTATTCAGATGTGATTGTGAAAATTAAGGAATTTGTCTTGAAGTGTTTTGCAGGTGGGAAGTTCCCAGCAGGCCACTGGGAGAAGTCTGAATGCCCTTCAAGCTTGTTATACACTATTTTCAGGCTTATACTCAACTGCATTTTGGCTAATTTTGTAAAGTTCAGACTTTAGCTGTAGATGCCACATCACAAGGCTACACTAATTCTTTCTCCCTCCCCTTGTCTTAATATGAAGAATTGCCAAGCTCAAGTGTTTAATTCCTAATAGGCCCTCTCTACTATTGTTAAGAGTTTATTATGTTTATATTCCAAAATTTCCACGTTGTATTTTGAAATTTTAATTTGATTCCCTTCTCTTTTCATTTTGCTTTAAACCACTGCACCAGAATGTGTTTTGACCATCTTCCAAACTGAAACACGTACAAAAATTTCTGAAGCATTCCAATAATTGTAAACTGGGCTGTGCTGCCCAGGCAGGAACTCTGCTTCCCTCTCGTTCTTTCTCTCTCTTAAACAAAAAGTACTTCCACTGAAAATAAAGAGAAAAAGGTATTTTTGCAACATACAGAAGCAGTGAAATAGGACACTTCAGCTTCACAGAAATAGGCAATGTGAAAATAGTCTGAATTCTAATAACCTACAGGAGGAAAACTATCAACTATAGAATGGTAATTAAGTTAATTGTTACCTTTACTTCTCAAAAAAACCCAATCAACCTGCTCATTTTATTTTAGAATTGCCAGGCTTCTATCCTGCAAGCCTCAAGAAAAACCCAACCCATCCTATTCCAGATTTATTAGTATTACCATGTAGACAAAGTCCCTGGTTGTACAGAAAATGACTATGCAACCTATAATTTTCAGGATAAACCAGTTTTCAATCTAATTACCACGTTCTTGTAAATATTCTATATGTTACTAAATAATAGGGCTCACTATCATGGTCTACATCTCACAAATGGCCCTGCAGAGAAAAGGCAAACAGAGGCCCATTGATTCCCATGCACAGAGCCCAAAAGGCCACTCCAGCAGTCTCTTTGCAAGATCAAGACCACAATTTGCAAGAGAGACCTACAATTGCTGTTTGTACTCACCACCACACCATCAAATATGCAAACTGAAGGGGTACATAAAATCCACTTGATGATTACAATTGCTGGTCTTTCTTTGTTTTTCGGTTCCTCTCCTTTTCCACATTAGCCAAGAAATCTACTTTGTCTCCTTTGCCTTGCAGTCAACTTTGCCCTCTTGTTCTGTAGCTTGTAGATATTGGAAAATACCTACATTTGTTAAACAACAACCTGAATCTAAGAAAAACAGCGAAGCCAATTCTCACTGGTTTAGTATTTCTAAAAACAGTGCTGTATCAAAATTCATATTCCCAGCTTCATCTGAGTTGACAGCATCCCTTGTCAGAAAAAAAATCTCTTTGTAGCAATGCTAATCTCCTTCCAAGTGCCACTCCAGCCTCAGCCCAGTTTTGACTGAAAAAAAAAAATGCTGGATGATAACGGTTACGTAAAAACCCGCAAAAATGTGTTAATAATAAATAAGCCAAAAGCCTTATAAAACAAAAAGCCAAATGGATGCATGAGATAGAAATCACATTTTTTTCCCCCATAAATATGATTTCAGTGCAAAAGCACTGTTGGTAGGTGTGGCAGCCTGAAAAATAAAGATTAAACACGCAGAATGCTTCCATGCAAGGTTTCAAATGTGTTTTGATGCATTTCTGGGGGAGAAACACTATCTCTGCTCCCTGAGAGACTCAGCAGAAACCACCCATGCTATTCCTCTTGGCATAAACACAGGGACAGCAAAGGGTTAACTCCTGCTCTCAAGGCATCGTGGCCTGGCTGGGGTTGGAGCTCTCTGCTTCCTCTCTTGGAGGGGTGAAATGAATTCACAATAGCTGATTCATAGCCCAGTGTGGAGCTGGAGGACAGAGGTCAGACAGGTTGAATTGCCTGTAATTTGCACAACTGCTCCCATGCTAGCCCTGGACTCATGTCAGCATTCAGCAGCCAGAACCCCCCGGGATCTCTGTGTTTGGGGTGCACTGATAATGCCCTGTGCAGGGCCAGAGGGACATTTCTGTTCAGCTTTCCTGCAATTATCATGATGTTGCTCAGACCTAGAGAATGATACAGGCATCTATTTAATTCCTGCTAAGAGCAACCTGTCTCCCTCAAAATAAAGGCCACTGTGCAACCTCTCAGGTGAGCCAAAGCTCTCCCAACACTGTGCAGCTTCCCAGCTGGAGACAGGCAGCTTGTCTGGCATGGCAGAGCACACTAATACATCCTGCCAAGCACCTGCATGGTCAGACAATGCCTGACATTTGCAATGGGAAAGATGAACAGAAAGCACCAAGAGAAAGCACTTTGATCCCTTTGCATATTGCAAGAGAAAACTCTGTAACTTGGGTATGTTTGGTTGGAAGGGACCTTAAAGGTCATGCAGTTCCAAACCCCTGCCATGGGCAGGGACACCTTTCACTATCCCAGGGTGCTCCAAGCCCCATCCAGCCTGGCCTTGGACACTTATTCCCTGCCCTAACAGGAACCCAGACTAAAATCCTGCTTCACAGCTCCTTAAAGAAGTGACATGCCCTAGAAAGATCTTACCCAACATTCATGTTACAGAACCAGATCACGAATTTTACATCTTGGAGGTCACAAATTACAACAGACTATGGATCATCTGACTATCATAAACTCATTTTTTAGTATATTAAAATGTAGAAGGAAAGGAGAAATTAATTTTGATGTTTAGTGTACGTAAAGCTGAGCCTTCCTCATATGTTTTAATTTCTGTTCTGTAAATTTGGAGCTGAATAGCTGCAGGATAGCTGGTTTGGCATACTTACAAACCTGAGAGCTATAGTTTAGTTCTAAGGCATCTGAGTTATCCTTAAAAACAAAATGGAAGAATTTTGGAGATGCAATCTCATATATTCAGATAAGGGTGAATGTTCATGGATTAACTATCTTGTTGGACTGGTGTTGGAGATTTAGCCACTGTCAAGCATTGAGGGACCTGACTCTGAAAGCAAAGATTACAATCCTTCAAAAAATGGGGCTTTGATGCTGCTAAAGGAGAGAGCTTACTGCAGAAATTTTCTGCAGTTTCTCAAAAATGTTGAAATTTTGGAATCATTTAACCTCTGAAGTTCGCACTAAACCAAACTGCATGGCATTTTTGAATATAGGACTTCTAGTTTGCCTGATATAATTATGTAGCTCAACTATCTCCAGGAAATATTGTAATGTAACTCTTTTATTATATAAGAAAATAGGCAGCAGATACATGTAATCGTAAAAAGATTGAGCAGCCTCATTTCCTGACATTTATTTCCTTTTCGTAACAAATATTTACTGTCAAATGTTTATTGCTTTTACATTTGGATTTTTTAAATACTGTATTGAATTAAAAATACCACATTACCATTGGCTAAAAGAGGAGACAGCTGTATTTGCCAATAATTTCTACAGCTAATGCCAGTGACCAGTGCCAATTTTTTTTTTGGTTCATATTTTTGTAGACAGTTTTGAGACTTATGATACAAGTATTCTGCAGATGAGACCTGAGGAACACAAAGGTGAAAAGAACACAAACTTCAGAGGTTTAAAAATCAAAAGTGATCATCTCCTCTAAAGAATTTCCTTTACTTGTCATCAAACACCAATTCATAGTATAAAGGATGTAAATATTTGCTTAAATTAATGGCATGTGACATAACTGATCCAGAGCTTCACAGGATAAATGCTAATTCATAATACACATCTGCAACAGAAATAATTCTAAATAAGGGACTGCAAACTGGTTTTAATCTGCTGAAGTTCTACCAGGATTTCCATTAAGAAGCACTAATATCCTCACAAATATGCTTCTTTATCAGAAGAAAGGAGAGAGGGAGAAAAAGAGCACATTTTTCATTGTGTTCTAAAGTGTCAAATAATTAGACTGGTGAAAAATCTTGGGAGACACAAACACCTGCTGTCTGTATCTCGCAGAGAATGGTGCCTCTTGGCACATTATTCTGGCAAATAAGTCCCTGAAGCAATTCCAGACTGGACATGCAACTCCTGTGTAAAAAATGCTGACCACCTACCAGCGGGCTGACATTCTCATCAGGCACTGGGATATCCAGAAACAAAATGGTTTTTTATAACAACAAGGGAAATAGCAAAAATCTCTTCCAAGAGCAGTCCAGCTGGGTGACACCCACACAAGTGGAAGAACTTGAGTCATGCTGGGTAGATCTGAGGTTTTCTTCACAGATCTATATTCTAATACTTCGCTTCCAGTACAGTAGTCCTGGTGGTCTACATTTTCTTGATGGAGCTGGGAAATACAACTTATCCAGATTCTTTTCCTATTGTTTTATATTAGCTAGTTTCCAAGTCCAAAATAAATAAAACAGCTAATGTGAAACTAAGAGCATTTTCCCAGGACTTACATGTGTTCAACAGTTTTAGTAATTTGGCACTTAGAAACCTCAGTTACCTCTATTATTTTTTTTATTCTTAACACTGATTTAATATCCCATTCTTGTTCAGAACAGGAATGAGGGACAACTAAAATATACAAACGGCCAGTTATTAAAAGCAAGAAGCTTGTCTGCACAAGAGGGGATGCTGCCAGCTGGTGCTGGTGACCCAAGAGCTTCATGACTTTTTTTTCTGGTATCTCCAAGGCCACACTGGAAGCAGGCACTACCCCACGCCCTCTCTAAAGCAGGGGATAAGATCTGCTCAGAACTGAAAGATCTGATCACATGTAAGACCTCAGAAAAAGTTTAGCTGTCTGAATTCCAGAGTATGAACCCAACATCTCAATACAACCCATTCTAGAGACAGCAACAACCAGTGTTTCCATTTTGCCAACCAACCCCATGATACAAGCCACACTGCACCCAAATCCTGATTAAACATTGTGTTCCTTACAAAACACACAGGACTCTGCACAGAATTCTGTAAGGCCTCATGAAACATGCATTCTTCAATATTACCTCAGCACAGAGTTAAGAGTCAGCTGCTAAGAACACTGCAGTGCTTTGAAGGTGAAGTCTGCGAAACACCCAGCCAGCCATCTATGCTGACTCTGTGGAAGTAGCCAAATACTCTTGTGAGCAGAGACTTTCACCTCAGCTGAACTTCCAGGAAAACAATCTCTACAGAGCATTTCAGCAAAACAATGTCAAAAGGGAACAAAGTGCAAACACCAGTTTTTCTGAGTCTGCTCCGGGAGATTACCGAGGGCTGTGTGGGGAAAGAAGGGTGAGGCCTAAGCAAGAGCTGCTGACACGGAGCTCAAGGCCACTTGATTTTCCACCAGCAGCGCTGAAACTCGGGGAAGTACAGACTCCTTTTCTCTCCACCAGGGCTTGGCAGCTTTATTCCCACTTCCCACCTTGTTTCCAGCTACAACCCACGAGCTCTTACCTCCATATTCTTACAGAAGGTGGCATTGGTGCCGAAAAGGATCTGGCACTGCTCGTCGGCGCTGTAGTGCATGCCCGGCAGCTTGTGAGGGAGCCGCACAGAATACTGGCTCCGGGGGTCTGTCAGCAGCAGGCAGGTGCTCACCTTGGACCTGGGCAGGGCAGGAAGGAAAAACACCCTGAGGGAAAGCACCTCTGAACTGCAGGGTTTAGATCACTGCTGTCCTCTCTTTAACAGGGAGTGTGGGTTTTCCCTGGAAGAACTATGGATAGGAGGGTCCTCGGGAACTCATGCACGGTCCCAGGCCTCAAGGCAGGACACATGACATTCACAACATCGTGGGTTAAACATTTGTCTAAATTGTTCCTAGAAATCTGAGGAGACTCAATTCGGCCCTCAGGCAATCCAGCCCAAAGCTGCACTAGCCTTGAAATGGCAGCTAGAAAGTTTCTTCCATCACATCTCACCTCAATCCCCCCAGCTGAATTCTGAGCCCTTGACTTTTTTTCTTATCCATCACAGGCAGAAAGGGAAGATTTTTTTCTTTGCTTTCACGACAATCTTTTACAAATTGGAATATCACTGTCATATCAGGGGCCAGACCCAACCAGATGATTTCAAATACACCTTCTTTTTCTAATTCATGCCTTTAATGTGAAAGTAAATATCCTATTTTCTTTCATTATTTTCCTTTCTTTCCCACCTCTAACCTCCAGAGTGGGAAATTTTCCATGCTTAACCCACTCCTAGCACAAAGCACTTTGCCAGTCACTGTTTTTCAGAGAGCTGCACTGTAGGTTTAAGATTAGAACTGCAGAGTTCAGACAATTCCAGTGTTTCCCGTAGTACATGAGATTAAACAAGCAGCAGGACAGAATCCTTCCTGAACAATCCGATATGACGAGCTGAAACATGGATGCAGTGGGAAAGAAGTTTATAGTGAACTGTTTTAGACCAAGACTCACTGAGGAGTGAGAAAACAAATCAGAATCACCTCCAGGCAAAGTCAAGTTCCAATAAAATAAAAGCTATTTAATAACAAAATAGTAAAAGTCATAGCATAAAGCTGCAGCATCTTTAAGCAGAGATTTCTCCAAGCCACCTACACACAGATTTCTGTCATTGCAAAATTTGAAGGGCATTTTCTGTAAAAACAAGGTGATATGGGATTTTTTTTAAGATGTTAACAGGACATTGCCAACTGCACATAATTCTTCTACCTTTCTTCAACCCTTGGTTTCAAGGGGCTATTGCAATGGAGACAGATTCAAATTTGCACACCCTAATGACACATGTACACTTTTTCAAAAGGAAAATGGTTAATACTTTCACTTTAAAGCAACAAAGTAGATGCTTGCCTGGTGGGATTTTTGACACTCAGCACAATCCTTACTTTAGGAAGTTTTCGAGGTCATCTCGGCTGCATGAAGACCAGGAAAGGTCACTTGGGTTCCTGCCCTTCACCCATTCTCCAGACATAATGTGAGACCTTCCAGCACAGGGCTGATGATCATCATCGTGGCTCATTCCCATGCTGTTGGATTAGAACAATACAAGAGAAAAAACCTATCAAGTTACAATGTGAGTTTTCATTTCCCGCTGCCCTAAGCAATGACACCCTCAGCAGTTAACAGCTGGACAACAGGCTGCACATGCAACACACAATCAGTCATGTACTGCCCTGGGCACCTGTTAAATAAATGAACTAGAGAGGTTCCTTTAATTTATCCATTGCCTTAATTTCTCAAAGTGATTGGTATTTGTGTGTTTGAAACTTTTCAATGTGCTACTTACGGACTTTACTCCCAAGGTTTATGAGAAGTGAACCTTGAGAAGTGATGTAGCTCACAGAAGGGTATCTGCTGTAATATTTACTGAAAATTTTGGATTGCTCTCCCATATCTAGTGGATAGGATCCCTACAACTACACTGAGAGAATGAGCTAGGGAATGAGCTACTTTGTTCCTGCATCAGTGTGAATTTGGAATATACTGTTAGGGGAAACATTTTTCTAAATTAGTGGTACTGTACAATCACCTAACGTCGAGGCTGATCCTTTTTTGAGTGGTGGGTTGGATCAGCTGCTCTCCAGTGGCCCTTCCAACGTAAATTAGCCTGACTCTGTAACAACAGTGTTCAGACTGGAGCCTGAGGCATAGCCAAGCCTCATTTTTGCAAGCACTGTCCAAATAAGCACCAAGACTGCCCCATGCCCATCTCAGCAAAGACAGAATGTGACCTACTCAGTAAAACAAACCATCTAAACAAACAGCAGATTGTATTGTATAAACACATAGAAGAATTCAAACACATTCAGTGAGGATTTCCAAAAGTACTCAGAAACAGAAAAGTGTTACTTCAACCTCCATCCAAGTCACCCCTCAGGACCCTTCTATAATTAGGGCAGTCTTCACCATAGGGCTGCTACAGCAGGTCCAGGCACAGAATAAATCCCTGCTACCACTATGGCAAGGTGAAACTCCTCTGCTGCAGGTAAAACTTTATGAACAGGGAAAAATGCTGTGACCAAGGTCACCTGCTACACTCAGTCCTACACTCAGCCCATCACACCAACCAGTGAAAGTGAGTTAAGGATCATCCATCTTATTTCAAAATGAACATTAAAACCCCTTTTCAGAATCATATAGAGTAATAACTCATTGAAACAGTAGCATTCCTCCTTTGATTCCAAGGTGAAATGGAAAATGACTTTCAGAAGAAAGGTGCTATGGCCAGGGTCACCTCCTAGCAAACATCACCAGTTTGGGGCTGAAAACACAGAACTCACTGGGTCTCCAGCTGGCTGTCTGAAGCAAGCCAGGAGCAGTCCCTTTAAATATTCGCTGTTTAATCCATGCTATTTCCCAACAAATCTGAGGCTCCTGTTTGCTTTCTGACTGTGCTCTTGGCTTTGTTTCTCCCCAGTCGTGGGACTCGACTGTTCAGAGCCCAAACACGACATCGATTTCTAGCTGCAATGAACCAAAACCCACTTCAGCACTTTGATAATTATGGCTTAGATTAAACCACCATCTCTGCTATTTTTAGCTTACAGTGAAGATTATACGGTGGAGTCTATTATTTTAGGTTTATCTCCAGGGACATCATTATTATTTCTAGCAAAACTACATTTAATATAATTTTTAGACTCAGAAGTTCATAGTTATTCCTGTTTTTAAACCTTTGTGGTTTTTGAACACTGCAGAAACATTAACATCAAGCACATTTTGTTTGATGCACGCAGGAATAATCTAACAGTCTATTAGTAACTCTAACTTCAAAACAGTAAAGAGTGAAATTCCTGCTCCACTGAAGTGAATGGGAGTTTTGCCATTGACTTCAATAGAGCCTGGGTTTCACTCCAAATATTTTACCCATGTTGTTTCTACACACAGAGAAAACTCCTCACATGCTAGGATGAAAGTTCCAGCAGCATTTCTCCAATGCAAATAAGGCCATCTAAAGATTGTGTTCCTGAAAGTCAGGAAAGGAAGGGCTCAGTACCATGAAGCAAGCGATGTGAGCTTGTCAGGAATCTTCCAGAACAAAGTCTGCCCCAAAATGCCAGTTTAGAAGGCTCATGGGCATGCAGCAATCCTGTTAACTTTTCTAAGGGAGACCAGGCAGGTTTCCAAGGTTTCTTGCAGCTTGTCTGCCTCGTGACTGCCACAGTGCTGAGACTCAAATCCGGGTCCTTTTTGAGTTTCTACTCTGTTTCTGCAGGATGAGATCTGGCAGCCCTCCTGTTCTGGCAGCTTCCTGAATGGCCTCTTGGTCAGCTGGCTGTTCCACCTCAAAAGGCTGAAAACAAATAATCTTCCTGACTTTCCAAGCGCTTTAGGATCCCTGATTTTATCCCTTCCGGAAAAGCTAAGTGTTTGGTCTACATTTGTTTTTTAAGAAATGCTTTAGCTTCCTGATTACCTTCAAACCTTACCTTTATTTTTTGTCAAATATTTTAAAAGTGAGATTTTGTTGGCAAAAAACAAGGGTAGCACTTACTAATTAGTACATTCCTGTCCTTAATTTTATTTTAAACCTGATCCATCAAAGATCTCTTGCCTAGGACAAATGCTGAGGCTGCCAGTCTTTACTTAGATTTATTTTGAAGGGGTTTTGAGGCAAATAAAATGTGTTCTCTATAAAGAACGAATCAGAACTCACACCTCAAGTTATTTACAGGCTTCTTCTGAAATTCATTCAATTCTTACATGTGTGGAAATCTACCCATTTCTGAACCATTCCTGTTTTCTTAACAGAAATTCTTTTACAAGTCATAAGCATAAAGGAATTGAGCCTGAAAGGAATATCCTTACTGGTATAAAGCAGAAGAGCTTTGCCAATTTATGTTAGCTTGGGATCTGGCCTCAAGGTACACAGGCAACCCCTCCTGGCCTCTCAGTGATGAGTTTCTGGTAGAATGAAACCAGCAACACCTTTGGAACCTGTTTTAATTGGCAATGCAGAACTTTTCTCAACATCTACTCTACCTTACAATGACTCACTTGAGAAAATGATTAAATGACCTGCAGGACTAAGGCATACCCTAGCATGCTAACACATTCTTTTCTGAAGTTCAAGGATCTCCAGCTATATCAAAGGGACCAGGTTTTCCTAAACACGTAGAAAATGCAATGCCCTGCTGGTTCTTTTTACTAATGAATAGTCCTCCTCCTTTTAACAGAAATAAATGTGACAGAGCAGTGTGTGTTTGTACAAAATACCAGTGCAAACTGAATCAACAGTTTACATTTCATTTGTGACCATCTAATCTTACCTGCTATTCAGAATTCAAGTGGAATTAGAAGCAGGTAATCAGTCTCTTGAAATATTCTGCCTTGGGAAGTTCTATTCTTACATGAACTGATCTTGAACAAAGAGCTGATAAGAAAAGCTCCTAGATTAGAAGTAGCAACGTCAAAATGACACTGCACTGCTCTGCAAACCCACTGCCCTGTGTGCTCCCTGAGACATAAATGTCCATTTTATCAAAAGCCACAAAGAGATGCTGCCTGTTACCCTTTACAAAGCCAGCAGAGCCGTTATGGATGAGCAGGACCCAGTTTCCCTTTGTGCTGTTACCACCACGGTCACCCCTCCATCCTAACACCACAGGAAACTTCAGCCTTTCAGCTCATCTCATTCTCCTCCTGAAGACAATGAAATTTCACAAAGGCAAGCAAGGACAGCTCAGACTGTTAGCTCTTCAGCTCCTTTCATTCAGTGTTTACTCAGAGCAAGTACCCTGGGTCTCTGGTTTCACACCCCAGCTTCTTTCCTAATATAAATAATGCATTGCTTACCAGTCAAAGACACCATGGCCTCACTAGAGGAGTCCTGCAGCAGATTTACAGTTGCTTATGATGTGTGAGGCCAGAAACAAGCTGACTGACCAGTTTGAGTCCTGACTGTTAACATAATCACAGCAAGGCAAATCTGATCAGGAGTCACAGGGAGGCAGCAACAACAGATCTCTTTGATGCAGTTTTTTGGAGAGCAAGGCTTTAAAGTAGCACTGCAATGAATAAAAAATAGCATGCAGTCTCTGGGAGCTCTGGCCTCCCTGAAGCCTGTGCAACACTCAGAACTAGGTCAGGATGCCAGAATTACGCTCTAAGCCTGAGCTGGCCAATTTCTTGTGTAACTCTTCTAAGCTAAACTCAATTATCAGCCCTCTGTTTTCCCACAGCAAAGCTGAACGAATGCACTTGCTTTGTTTGTTTGGGTCATTGGTGGAGTTTCTCCTCTGGACAGTTAATGTAACTAAACTGCTCTGTTTACCCTTGGTGTGTTTTCTAGTGTTTCCTGTTATTCTTTACAAGCCTGAGCCAAAGTGCACCAAAGCCTGTGGAAAGCCTCCTACTACATCCAGTGCACTGCTGCACATCAAGGTTCTTGAGGTCATGTACACAAATCTTCAACAGAACCACTACCACCCTCAATAAAAATCCCAAATCTGAGTTAGAGAATAATGCCAAGGGCTGGGAGAAACTGATTTAGGAGATGCTTAAAATCTGTTCAACAGCTGCAACTCTGGCTGGTAAGAGATCATTGGAGAAATCCCCAGCACTTTTATCATTCACTTTCCCTTGGCAGGGAGAGATATGAAGCTGGGACAAGAGGTAAGTTTGACAGAAAATACCAGCAGCAGTACTTTTCTTCCGAGGAAGGCTAGCAACTGAAAGAAAGAAATATGAAGAAGGGAGAAAAAAAGACACCTAGAAGTGGAAATGCCATGAAGTAAGACCACCTCCATCACCTCCCTCTGAAAGTCAAACCATTCCATTTGCCTGCAAATAAATCAGCGTGAGTCAAACACTGGATCACTTCAGAAACTTGTGGCTATCAAGGCTACCCAAGGTGTCCTGGCTGTAACCCCAGCTGCTTATTAAGCATGCATGACAAACAATTGATTGCTTTCAACACAACCGCACTTACCTCAGCCATCACTTCTCCAAAGGGCAGGGAGGATGTCCAGCTGCCAGGAAGGAAATGAGGACAGCAGGCTGTCTCTCACTCCCACAGACAGACATCCAAGAGTCTTTCCAAAGGACCAGCTCACAAAGAGCTGCAACTGTGCAAGTTCACCAACACATTAAACAGAAAGAACTCCTTGGGGTCAGCCCTGCAGACCAACACGGCCTCAGAGAATTGAGACAAGAGCCCATTACAGCTGTATCTCAAATACAGGGGGGACAGGACAAGGCAGAGATATCTCATGCTCCCAATGAAAAGTTCACTGGGACCACTAAGGTTTTTACATTTTTGGCTGATACTTGATTGCTGGACAGCATGTTTTCTCTACCTGTAACATGCCTTACCCTGCAGATGTTCTCCTAAATGCTTTGTTTCTGCACGGGAGCATTGCTATGAGTTAGGCAGTACCAGCCTTGCACATCATCACTGACCTGCTCAGAAGAAAATATGAGAGAAACCATTCCCTGTGACCCAGCTTGCCATGACTCACCCACAAGTAATCCAGCATTAAATACAGAGCCAGGACTAAGCACATGATTTCTTTCTAAAGCCCACTGGAGAAAAATAAATGCAAAAGGGAGGCAGACTGTACAACATCCTTGCAGAGTGGGAGAGATAAGGGAAAAGGGGAGCTGTAATGTATTTGCTCTGGCATGTCAGTGTGGGCAGGATGACAGTGCCCCAAAAAAGGACAGCTATTTAGACATGAACAAATGCCATCTGTTTTTCCATATGAAGGACAAAATTCCTCCCCTTCCCACCTCCTTCCTATCAGGTCTCAATGAAGGTTCTTTGATACCTTCTCTGCAGTGCATCCAACGTCAACCACAAAGGAAGATGTTGGTATGAAAGGAGATTACACAGGGGGAGTGTGTGTGGCTGGCAGCTGAGAACATTAAACATGGCCTTTAAATTCAAATCCAAACAAGTCACTAAGCAGAGGATGTACATCAACAGCTCTTAGCAGCTCCTGCCTGGGGCTGGGTTTGAAGCAGGAGTGGGAGTCAGCACCCCACATCATCCAGCCTGTGAGCTGTCCGCTCCCCAGTGGAGCTCAATGTTAGGAATTTTTATTAACATCTGAAATCGAAGCTGCATCACTGGAAAGATGCCTACTTCTGAACTGGTTCAACATGTTTAATATTTCAATATAAAATGTTGATCATCTTGCAAGTTATGAGGTTTCTATCCAGTTGAGAATAAAGGCGTAACAGAGGAAGGAGTGAAGTAGGGGTGTTCATTTGAGCTGGAATTGTAATAGGAGCTGCAGTGCCAAGTAAAGACAGTAACTTTGAGAGGGTGATCCAGAAAGGTGATGCCTCTAAGAGAGCCAGAGATGGCCAGAGATGTCAGAGGGGGCCAAGGGAGGCTTGGATAAATTAACAAATCCTGAGAAAATGCTGAGGTGAGCTGAGCTCTCACTGAGGGAGGAGGCAAGGAAATATCTTGTGCAACCTTCCTATAAAACCAGCGGCCACTGAGGCCGTTGGCTTAATGGAAAACAGGCTTTTTCACCCTCTGCTTTTCAAACATGCAAACACTGTTTCTTAAACATGCTTTGACTGTTCCAGAAAGTGTCAGGAACACTTTAGGGAGCTGTGAAGAAGAAAAGGAGATGATCCTACTTAAAGCATTTGAAGTAACCGAGGCTGTTCATTGCGTACACAGTGTTATCTAGAACAGAGGTGTTCAGGATGGGTGCTGTACTTTTTGGGTTTTTTTAATCAGGAAAGTCAGCATTTAAAGGGAGCCATGACTACTGGACTCTTGTTTTCATAACCAAGTTTATGTCACTTTCCAATAATGAAGTAACCAGATATTTTATATGGTTATCTACTCATCAAGCAGCCAAGAAGTCAACAACAGCGAGTGAGAACACATGAACGCCTATGGTGAATAACAGTGTGGAAAGCTGTGGTTTATTCAGCTGCATGACAGATCCAGCCCTTTATGATATGGTTTTCATTTAAAAAGAATTAGCTCTTTTGCCTTGGAATCTGGAAGGCAGCAAAGTAGAGCTTGTGCCGCAAGGGACAGAGAGCACATGAGACTGACATGGTGGGGGCACAAAGCACATTGAGAGTGACATGGCCGTGACAGAGAGCACATGAGAGTGACATGGCAGGGACAGAAAGCACATGACAGTGACATGGGGGGGCACAAAGCACATTGAGAGTGACATGGCCGTGACAGAGAGCACATGAGAGTGACATGGCAGGGACAGAAAGCACATGACAGTGACATGGGGGGGCACAAAGCACATTGAGAGTGACATGGCTGTGACAGAGAGCACGTGAGTGACATGGCAGGGACACTCCGTGGCCATGAAGAACATGAGTGAATCATCTTAGGATCCTCTCCCCAGCAACATCACATGCTCACATTACTGACTCCTTTCTCCAGCAGACATTTGCTCATGGGATTCTCTCTGAGCAGCCCTTGCTGTTTCACAGAGTGGGTGATTCACAGCAGGACAGGCATGGCCTGGTGCAGTCCAGCACCTTGGGTAAGATGAAGGAATCCAGCTGCAAAGCAACTGAACATCCACCATTCCAAGGGCCTCCCTCCACTGGCTCTGATTTCTAGGATGAGGCCCCTGCATATCAACCTTTTCCTGAAAAAAATCTTCACAGTTTCTTCTAAGAGCTGTCAGGTTCTGAGGCTACAGGGACAGAAAAAGGAGTCCTCCACCAAACACAAAGTCCTACAAAATGCTAAAGTTGTTCAATATACATACAAATAAATTTGGCAGAAACTCAGCATTGAAGAGGTAGCATTACCTCAGGAAAACACCCTTCTGCCTTCTGATATCAATATTCCCTCCTTTCCAAGATCCATTTAGCATCTTACATGAATCTTTCCTGTCTCCTTTCTTAAAGCACTATCCCATCTCCATACAGGCATCCAAACATGCTGAGCATTTCTATACCCTCACACATTCTTTGATACCTGCCAACAGCACACAGCAGATTTCTGACACAACAGCATCAGTAGGTGTCAAGGATTGCTTTAATTCCTTCAATGAGTTCCTTTTGAAGAGCTGAATATAAATATATCCAAAGACACTTACTGTACAACATGGATCAGTGACTCTCTACAGGAATCATTTGTCTCACACTGGCTGTTTGTCATGATCACAGCTGAGCTGTGACCCTAAAGTAAGAATAAATTTATCTGAGGATGTTTCCATGAAAATGTTTGTACTAAGCTGTTTCCTTGCCCTCCAAGTGATTAAATCCACTTCTTGGACATATAAAGTTCTTTCTTTCTTTCTCACTTGCTTCAATCTGGCTTCAGAACACAAGAGAACTGTTGCAGAAGGAGCACAATGACTATGAATGAACCAGTGGTGGGCAGAGGAGGACTGCTCATTGCACAGAGGCTGCTGTGCTCCATCTGTAGCTCCTTGTTTTTGGAAAGCACCCTGGGGCACAGCAGAAGGAATAAGCTGAAGGGTAACAAGCTGTTTGCTTTCAGCACTGCCTGAAGTGGGTGAGAACGAGACCTCCAAAAATGTGACATGCATTTCCTCAGAAGATGAAAAGAGAATATAAATTGTAGGGTGGAAAAAAGACCAAACCCCAGGATAGCTGGGCGGGATTTCCCACCCAGGAGCGAAGAGAGACAAAAGCTCAGTGAGCACTGACAGCCCTGTCACTCACAGTGTCAGAAACCCCAGGGGAAGCTCTATGTGCACTTTTCCAAAACTCCTGTGAAACCACTGAAAGCCTCCAGTCAACTGCATTAAATGACAGAGTGCCAAACCTGAATGCAGAACTACAACACAAGACACCCTTCAAAGAAAAGCAAGGAGAGGGGAGAGATGGTGTGGAGTATTTGCCAAATACGTGCAACACAAGTAACCCAGATGTCCCACACTCTGCCCCATCAGGAAGCCACCCACAGCTGAGCGCTGGGGAAGTGGGACAGCCTGGGGAATGCACTGTAGGAGTCAGGAATGCTGGCTGCCTTCCCCACACTGGGAGATGAATTCTCCATTCCTGGAGGTGGGAAGGAGATGGCCAACATCAAAAGACAAAAAGGTGTGAAGTAAATGCAATATATAAATTCCACGAGCATCGAGTGTTCTGCAGTCCCCAGACAAGGCAGTGGGTATGTGTTTTATGGCTCCCAGATCAGAAGTCCTTTTCACATAAATATTTTTCATCCTCTTTCTTTGTCTGTGTTGTCAATCACAATTGCACAGATTCAGTGCAAGAAGAAGTCCATCCTTATGTGACCCTCTTGCACTGATTCACCAACACAACAGTTGACTGCAGTGGACAGTAACTAACTTCTGGGCTGACTTTTGCTTCCAAAAATGAGAAAAGCCCACCAGAACTGACCAGGAAAAAAGCTTCACAGGAAATGCATGATCCAGTTCTGAAATTTTGTCTCCATTAATGGCACTTTCATACACCAGCTCCCTAAACTCCTGGGATTTTTCATCATGGTTCAGCTGGTAAAATAATTTATAATACCAGCACCACCTGGCCTTGGCTGTTTGTAAATGATTGTAGAAGTTCAGTAAGTTATCTCAGTTTCACTCATTTTATCAGCAGGGAGAGACTCGACATCAAACAGGAATGTTGCAAATTATGACTTGGTATCAAAGCAATTTGGAAATTATATGTTCAGACTGAACATATACTGAATACTGAAGTGAAATTCTTTGGGTATTGGGTGTGCCTGGTTGCCTACAAACCTCAATGCTAAGAAAGACAAGTTTGTTTTGTCTAAGGAAGTGACATAAGGAAAGTAAAAAGCAACTTGAAAAGACACTCTTACTTTAAATAATTTTGGCTTGAACATGTTAATGTGAAGACAAATTACAGAGAAAGAAGAAAGTCTATTATTTTCATAAGATACTGTTTTAGAGGGTCTCTAGCTGGTAAGAGGGTGTGTGCCATTTAACTGGTGACAGCTTTCTGGAGATGTGCACAAGCTTCTCTCGTGTTATTCTGTTCATGGTGCTCAGCAGGACCCCTGCAATCACACATTTGGCAAACCTGATAAGGTTTATTCAACACACATCAGAAACAGCTCAGAAGGAGCTGCAGGTATGGAAGGTAGTACTTAAAATATGAATATATTTTCCTAAGTAAACAAGTTGGCTTTTTCTTTGACTGGAGAAAACCCTCAGGATCATATCTGAATTAGTACTGGAAATGTGTCAGTAACAGTGAAACAATGGAGAAAGTGGTAAAATATACACACAGTGGAAGTGATACCTCATATGAAGAGACCAGAAGTGATGCTTGTGCAAACGGCAGGAAAGCTGATGAAAAAGGCATTATTATAATGCTCCTTTAGGAAAATCCAGTTTGCAGCATTTCTTTAAAGCTAGTAAATGCAGGCAATCTGCACTTTTACCAAAATTTGACCACTTCTGACCATGGTGACTCATAATGGATAGTAGGGAAGAGTTCTGCCCTCTTGGACTGAATCTAGCCCATGTCACACAGCAAGCAGCTTTACTTGAGATAAAGGAGGAACCAGACAGGAAAGAATGCACCCATTGAAAAGTGCTGGTTGTGTTTTCAGGAAGAAGAAAGGAAGCTGTGCTTTACCTTTGAAGGAAAGATACTTTCCCTAAGTACAGAGACTACCTGAACTAAGAAGCAAACAGTTTCTAGGGAGCATTTCTTTGTCCTACAGCCTAGTTTTACTGTGTGCAATTAAAATGAATACTTAAAAGCTAGACTAGAAGGCTGCCACTTCATTAGCCATCTCCAGAGTGACTCTGGCAAACAGCAGGGGGGAGGAAAGGAGCCCAGCAGGGAGCAGGTGGAAGAGCCAGGCAGGATTTGGACTGTCACTGGCAGGTGAGAAGCAGCTACCGGGGCGTAGACATGAGAAACTCCTGAGAGCTCAAACTGTCCCAAATGTGGATAAGATGTGGTGTATCAGATGAGCATCCCAGCGGGCTTTGGAGCAGAGAAAGAAGGTACAGTGAAAAATACTCATTTTTAAGGCCCTTAGCTAATTAGAGCCAAGCAGAAAAGAAACTTTTCAAGCAAGTGAGAGTAAACCATTATGGTCAGATTCCTTTTGTTTTGTTTTACCTAAGCAAAAACAAAAGCAGAAAACTGTGGGCAATTCTCCTCTTTTTCATGGAAACTGGGGTTCAAGACACAGACAACAAACTTCCTGCTGGGCTGGGTCCAGCAATGGAAAGAGGCCCAGCATTTGATGTAGGCAGGATTTTGCAAATGGAAAGGGATCACTGAGAACAAAGCAGGCCTGTTTATTTCATTTCTCCAGTAAACTCTTTTTTGCTGAATTTTATTTTTGCCAAATAAAATTACCAAAATTTTTGGGAATTTTATTTCCCAACACAACTTGGCCAAGAGGCAGCCAACCCTGTTCCACCTCAGCACAGCCTTCCACTGACGTAACAGCTAAAGGGAACCACATTTTTAGAGGCAACATTTCACTGCTTCTGACTTACCACCAAAGGCTTTTGCAAGTGACAGTCTGGGATTTATCACCCTCCCTAGCTCGGGAAGTCATTTTCACCTGGAACCTGTTGAACTCAGCAGGCCAGGCAGACAGCACGAGTTACAGGCTACTGGAACTCAACTGCTAGTGGAAAAGTAAATATTTCATCTAGATCATTGCCCTTGTATAAAAACAAATTATTATTTGGTAAATGGCACTTACAAACCTAATATTTCCTGTGCTGGTGTGCAGTGGGAGGCTGCACAATGGGGACTTGTACTGTCCCTGTGTTTTGGGTCACTGGGTGCACCAGGCTGTTGCCAGCAAAGCCAGTGGAGTATGAAACCAGAACCCTCATGGCAGGAAGCAGATGCAAGGTTTGCCAAATCATTACAGTCCAGCTACTTAACACAGCCCTGGCTTACTCAGCAGAGTAAGCCTTCAAAAAGAAAGGCAGAGCTGGCAGAGCTACAAAGCTATTGATTAAATGAAAATTGTGTTTCTAAATGGCTGTCGTTTGCCTGTTTGGTGCAGTTTTATTAAGTAAAGCTGTACAAGATGCTCAAAAACAAAGAAATTAGAGGGAATGCAAGGGAATGTTGCTTCCCTAGGGATTACACAGAGATCTTTCACAAAGCAGAGAGTAAAACCATAGAAACCCTTGCCCAGAACTAATGTTTGCCACAGGAGTGCAGAAAGCAATGGGACGTGGACATTCCCACACCCAGTTCCAATGTTATTACATTCCAGTACTGTAAAGAAACTATTAGATTTGGATGGTACAAAGGTGAAACAGATATTCGTGACAGAGGGAAGGTACTCTGCCTCTGTGCTAGGACTAGCAGGTTCAGTAAATGTGCCTGGAAGTATCTTGCAGCTTTACATAAACCTAAAAATACCACACCCAAATCAGGGTCTACCCAGAACACAACACTGCCAAACCTCTCCATTTCCCCTCACCCAATATTCCTTTTCTCTGTGTGTTTTTTGTACATAATTTTTTAATAATTTTTGTATGCGTGATCCCACTGCCATTGCAAAACCAACCTGCCCAGACAAGGTCAATACCATAGGGATCTTCTATTTCTGGGACTCAAATTAACTCGCTCAGGTGTCCTGTACTGTCTTACAGTGGGCCAACACACTTTCTGTATAATGCTCCTTCACCACTACCTCCTCCCCTAGTTAAATCATCCATGCTGGCAGAAGTCTCCACTGATTTTTTTTTTAAACTATGTTTAAACCTGTCTTTGATCTCTGCTTCCTTTTGACTAACTTACAACCTGGTTTTCAGAAAGTTATTATCAAGCTACTAAGGTATATAATAATAATAATTTGTTTTATCTAAAACAGACCCCTCAGTTTATTACCTGAAGAGGAAGAAGCATCTCCTGAAATTTTAGGATACACCTATTCTTTCTCTGAACCAGAACCTGTTATTAAATATTATATATTAATATTAAATATTAAATGTTAAATAACTGCTTTGGTTAGCTCATCCCACTCTGACATACAAGCACATATGATGAAACAGGCAGTGTTCCATTATGTCCTCTGGAGCTGTACAGAGAAGGGCAACTTAGCTGTGAAAATGTGCTTGCAATTATCTGTGGAAGAAGAAAGAAACCTGGGAGGAGGGGAGCACAAAAAGGGAGCCTGGGAACACGGAGAGAGAGACATTCCTCAACAGATTTACAACACAAATGGCAGAAAATAAAATTAGCAACTCCAGGGTGGGTACGGACTGCTGCCAGCATTTTTGGCCAGCCTCAGGGTATGTCTACACAGCAGCCAGTCACTCCCAGTACTCCTGAGACTGCAATATACTGGAACAGCTACATCCTCCTGTGAGATTTCAAGTGGGGATTCTGGCACCAGGAGAACAGAGCTGGGGCAGGCACTGCCTGAATCCAACTCCCCAGCTACTCAGGAAGACCTGGTGCAGCAAAGCCATTAATACCTGAGCTTGCTAGAATAAAGCCTGCACGGGATTGCCTCTGGCTCCAGTGCTCCTTGGGATCCAACTGACCTTGATTTCCCACCACTCCAAATGCAGAGATGAGAGTTCTGACACACACCATGGTCAGAAGGGCCACACAGGGTTTATGAAGGCACTGAGGGAACCACAGCTCCCCAACACAAGGCAGGATTTACACCAAACAGTGCCAGCAGTTCCACTGGAGAGGTTTATCCAGCCACTGGACAGATCCTGGCAGCTACAGGCTGCATCCCTGAGCCATCCATAACTGGATGTTACAGTACAGACAAACAGGATGGGCACCTCTTTGCAACAGCTCTCTCTTACAGTAAAATATT
Organism: Anthoscopus minutus; assembly: GCA_013399455.1. Classification (NCBI taxonomy): domain Eukaryota; kingdom Metazoa; phylum Chordata; class Aves; order Passeriformes; family Paridae; genus Anthoscopus; species Anthoscopus minutus. The sequence goes on along the minus strand of VWYI01027317.1, from coordinate 3,554 downwards.
AATTCACAGGAGCAAATAAGATGCTTGTGGGCATGTGTTAAAGTAAAGTCTTTAACTACATGCTGAAATCCTACCCTGTGAATAGAAGTTTGGCCTCATTTGCAGTACAGAGGGAGCAGAGTTGTAACTGAAGTTGTCTGGATAACCCTGAAGCTGAGACTTTGGTGCTTTCTGCACGTTTGATTCTACAACTTAAGTAATGTTGGTTTTCATGGCGTTTGGGGAGGTGTGAAGTAACCTGGGGACACACTGGTGTATTTCTGCAATAGAAACAAAGAAAAATGTTCCACAGAAATTCAGGTCAGGTAGAACCTGCCTGATAAATGTGGGACTAACTCAGAGAAACAGAAAAAAGAAGCTCAGGTAAGAGATTTTTAAAAAAATCCAAACAGGGTTAATGTATAAAATCAGCCAGGACAACACTCAGCTGCCTCCACCGGTAGAGCCCAGAGTTCAAACGTTAGACTGTGCTGAGCTGCTCTGAAAAAGACAGAGGGTTTCAAAAACAAAAACAGTTTCTCAGCTCCCACATCCTGCACCTAAATGTTATAAGCCCAGGATAAAAGCAGAGAATTTTGAGCAGAGGTCCCTCCATTTCTCCATGGCTTCCAGAACCACTGCCTTTGCCCCACCACCATGATCTGGCTGTCTGGCTCCAATGCTGCTGGCACTGTTCTGACTGGAATGGCAGGACTGGCTGAATCAAAAAAATGAAACAGGTTTCTATCAGCACAGTGTGCACTCTGCAGCATTACCTGTCTGCACAGATCTGTCACACTTCCTGGGGTGGTCCTCAGCTTCCACATGAAACTTTCCATTTTCAAAATGCATTATGACCAATTCTTTATAAATTGCGGGGCAGGGGAGAAGTGGGACTATTTCCTGGTTGGTTCTCAGGAATCTTGACTACCTGCACCACAGTGACTGAGCTTTGCTGGGGTGAATTGTTACAGGGCATCATTCTGCACCTCTGGGATCTTCAGGGACATTCCTCCTTGGGCTGCAATGTTTTCTCATTCTGAAACATCTACATGAGTCTCTCTGCTGGTGCAGAACTACACAGATCAGGGAGGCCAATGTCACTCACAAGGCCATCAGCACAAGTACCAGCTACAAAGGGAACATCCAGAGTGCTTTTCCCTTACCTGCATCATGGTGCTTGAGACACATCACAAAGGCAGCAAATAATTATGCACCCTGAAGTAATTTCAACCAAGCTAGAGCTATCAATACCTAACATCTAAAGCAAATAAGCACACTGGAGAGAAACCTGCTGGTTCCAAACCCTTCTCTTGTCTGATTCCAAGCCCTGAGCTGTTTGGTTTGTTCATTACAGGCTTTTACCTTTGGATTCATTTTTGTCCTCATCTGTTTCAGCTTCAAGTTTGAGGCCGTGTGGTTTCAGGCTGTTGGCAAGAGCCAGCTCCTTGCTTACTGTCAGTTGATTTTAATCCCCTCTCCTAAGGGCATCTGTGGCTCCCAGCCACACCACCTCGGGCTATTCTCTCCCCATCCAGGCAGTGCCAGGTTCCGCTGGCTCATGAATAGGAATCTTCCCTCTTCACCCAAGCCTGCCCCCATCCCACAACAGGAAAGCTGAGGCTGTTGAAAGAAACAGGAATGGCAACAAAGCTGGCATTGTTGTCCTGAAAAACCACCGGCTGCAGCCCACCCCGCTCCGTTCAGGGGATAACGGATATACGGATGAATCCCAGCTTTTGTTTCAAAAAACTTATTTGACTTTTTCTTTGGAGAAGGACTTGAAAATGGCAACAAAGCCACTGCTGAGAGAACTAGGAGGGGGGAAAGTGGCACTATTTTTCTCCAAGTTGGTTGTTCAGGGTGGTCTTTGGAGTGTGAATCTCATATCAGCCTCACACTGGTGCAGTTCATGGAAGCAGAGAAGGAGGAGGAAGCTCCAGTCAGGACCCTCGTGACAAAAGTAGGGCACTTTTAAGCTTTTACTGATGGACTTGCCCTGCAGTTCTGAGGAAAGATGAGAGCAAGAAATGCTCAGTGTTCATATTATGTTTATAACACGAAGACCTCAAACTTGTACATTTTCAGACTTCAGTGACCTCTATGATCTCCTTTCTGTGTAGGTCAGGACTCCACCCAGCAAACCCTGGATAAAATCCAAAAAACTGTGGTTACACTCAAGTGTTCTGTTTTAAAAGACACCCACCACTGACCCAACTGACTGAAGGAACAAGGCTTGCTGAGGGTCCTGTCTTGTGGGAAGAAGTTTATGATTTGCAGCCTCAATACACATTCACTGGGCCTGTTACCTTCTTGTAAACAGCAAGACTCTTCTCCTGGATTCTTTCTCAAAAAATTGTACCTAAATACAGATGGATGTTCCCTTTGTGTCCATGGACCAAAACTACCAGTACAGCCTTGAATATTTAAATACAGAAGTCATGTCTCTCACCCCATCATCAAGCAACAACTCCATGGGTTAAACCTGAAGATGAACTTTGATCCTTTAACTTTCATAGGACCTATTTCATCCTAATGGACCTATTTAATGGTGTCTCCATGTTTTCACAGTGCAGCTGTCCAGAATAGTGTTTTTTGCAGGCAGTCCAAATGACTTTAGTGGCAGATTAAGAATCTGACACATCAATTAGTAATCCATTCACTTTTTCCAAAGTCCACATCAGAAAATATCTGTGAATGCCAAACTGGGCTTGTGATCTCCACAGACATTTGTTAGTCTTAAGGAAAGAATAATAAATCTCAGCTTTTCTATGCTCATAAGGAAATCAGACTTCAATAAAGCTCAAAATTATGGCTCTCCAAAATCTATATTTTTGCCAATGTGGATGTAAGTTTTGATTGGATTTTGTTTTAAATTAAGAAACTTGCACCTAGTTTTCCTTGGTTTTCATTTTTAAAGTTCATGTCAGCTTCTTTGTGTTCATGTCTGCATTGTGTTTCCTTATATTTCACTCAACAACTCTGATTTTTTAAGTCTGCAAAGAATTCTTTTATTTGCACAAGATGTGCTGAAACAGGACTACTCAGAGCATCTTACTGCAGGTCAACACCAGAAGAACAGGGCCTGATACCTTGTAAGGTCAATGAAAAGACTCCTCTTAGCCTCCAGAAAGGCATCAGTCAAATGGTCAGAGGTTGAAATTAGTCACTGGTGGGTGACAGCACAGAGGGATGATTTTGATGCTCAGGTTGGGAGGTGACAGATATGGCATTTCCTCCCCTCTATTTTGATTTGGCAACACAGGGGGTTGTTTATGCTTCTGGTGGCAAGGCAGAGGGGGCAGAAGGGTTTGCCTCAATGTGTGACAGAATTGCAGCTCCTTGTGGAGTAAGATAACCTGGAAAATGTCCCCAAACACTTGTGGCAGCAGAATCCTCCCAACAGCTTCTACAGCCTTCAGCTGGAGCCCTCCTGGCCCCGGTGCCCTCTCAGGACCCATTACCCAGATGCCTTGGGTCCCTAAACTGGCCCTTACAGACACTCCACTCCCCTCCAGTACTCTTGAAATCGTTTTCCAAGATGAAGACAACCAGCAAAGGAAAGACATTATGGT